>OZ024807.1:11280740-11435740 GCA_964017045.1 Omphiscola glabra | reverse complement strand
GGTAATGTCCAGGGCGCTGAACAGGGCAAGCTAATTAAGGCCCCTAATAATTTTTTTCTCATTAAAAATTTTCTACGACTGTTTCAGATTTGTTTTTATTTTTGAAAAGAACGTAGAGAAACATACAAACCGGAAAAATTCTAATAGCTTTCTTTTTTTTTTTTTTTTTCTCTCGAAAATAAAATGAACAAATTGTTTCATTTCTAATTGGTCGTCAAGTAGGTAAATTAATTCATGATTTCGTTTGAGTGAATCAGTTAAACATATGGCTGTGCAGAGGCCGACGCAAACGAGTGAATTACTCGGGGCCCTGCCCGCTAGGGGCTTCCCAAAAGCGGAATGTTTTTTTTTTAAGTACAAAAATTTGGAAATTTTTGAAGGGCCCAAAAAGGATTATTTTTTCCTCCGGGCCCAAAACACCTCTTTGCGCCCCCTAGTTTAACTTATTGTAAAAAGTTGTTTTTCTTTGATAGGCGTTCTAATAAAAATCAGTTATTATGCAACTTATTATTATTTTTTTTTTACGAATGAGAACCACTGCTGGTTCAGATAGGAAATAGACTAGACGCTTCGAAGGGGAGGAAAAAAACAACGTTTCTTTTATTTGTGTCAAATGTGTCACAAGTGTGTTGGAACTGTCGATGCGTGAGATTAGGGTTGGAACACATCACGTCTCTAAGACCCGGTAATGGAAACTTGCAGATGAGATCGATTGTTTTCTTAACAGATTTAATTATAATTGCGAATTTTATTTCGACACGTGATAAAATTTGTTTTTTTTCTCTCGAGGAAATGAACTGAATGTTCAAGTTCGTTTAGGTAATTAAATAATACTCAATTTAATTTTCAAACCGGTCTGTTTATCACGATTTCCTTTCATGGGACCAACGTCTGGATTATTTACTACACGGTACTGAATATACATATAAGACAGAGAGGAATGGAGAAGGATAGTTTTCATGTCATCTGTGGCGCCCCAACGGTCCAAGGACTAAGGTACATGATGATGATATATCTTTAGATAATCAACTAATAATATAGCATGGTGGTGCTACATATTTTATTGTGTATATTTGTGTAACAAACAAAAACATTTATTTTTATCTAACTGAATTATAATACAATAAATTCAATGAATGATGAAAAGTTCTATATTTTGTGCAAAAGTTTTTTTTTTTATTTCATAGAAATCTCTTCTGTAAGACATTCTCCCATTGAACTAACTATACGCCTCTCCGGAAAATAATATAAAACTACAGTCAGCCTTTAAGACATTAACTTTGCTTATTCGTCTGTAGGGTAAACAGCCATGTAGTGGTGACACTATGCAAAATACTGTAGTTTTTTTTTTTTTCTCAAAAAAGTTTCTAGGACACACACGCATTCTTTTTCCAAAAAAGCTTCAAAGAATTAAATAGTACACGTCAACTGTATTTGTTTAGATACGACTGTGTTATGGGGTTGGAGCCAATTTGTTTTTTTAGAAACTGATGAGTCTTTGAGTGGGTGTCAAAAATTGTGTAAGATGTATTTTATAGGGAAGTACTGACAAAATCTTTAAACAAAATCACATCTTCTTCCAACGACAGAGAACACTTTGTGCTCCAGCTCTAACCATGCGATGTCGCTTTGGTAAACGCTGCTTGAGGCTAGGCTGTCTGCTCTTCATAGGCGGCCTCGGCATCGCCCTGGTCATCTTCGACTACCACACACACAAACAAAGAGAGAAATCTTCAAGGGAGCCCTCCTCTTCGAAGGGTGGGAACACCGAAAGCAATGCGGGGCGCGGTACGAGCAGAACACCAGAGGCGCTGACTGAAAACGGAAGGGTTGTAAGCGCCCCTGAAAACGTGAAAAACAAGACAGAATTAGATGATTCAGCTATAGAACTACATGCAGGAGAACTGGACGCTTCTGTAAAAGAGGAGAAGTTGGCTGATAAAACTGCATTAGAGGTGGGCCTTCCGATAGTGCAAAATTTTAACGCTACAAAAATAAACTTTTCAACAAGGGGAAATAGCTCAAATGATGTGAAGATTCCCGCCAATGGAGACAATAATCTGAAAAAGATTAACGATACAGCCATCACGACTGGGACGAATGGGACGGATGGGTCCTGTTACGATTCCCCCTACTTTGTGTGTGATCAAAAGAAGCATCATAAGTCCAGCGCGAACCGGACTTTTCGCGTAGCGTACTTGCATCGGCCGAACTGGCAGCGAGCGTACGTTTACGATTTCACCAGGTGTAGGTTCTCAAACTGCGTTTACCAAGAGGACAAGATAACCCAGGACACTGACGTGGTGCTCGTGTACGGTGTCAGGCTCTATGACAGCTTCGCTCCACCTAAAAGGTGGCCCCATCAGCTCTACGCCTTCGCCGTCTGGGAGCCACCGGACCGAATTGGAGGTACATTTTTGACAAGTAAGTCAAGAAACAAAATATTAGAACCATTATGTCATGTCATTTTTTAATTAGTTTTTTTCTCCATTCGTCAAATAAAGATTTATTTCAAAAATTTAGAGAATAATTAAAGAGAGGTGGCATCAGGGCCTGCTTTCTGGTATTTCGGCGCCCCGGCAGGCTTAAATTTGGCGCCCCTTCTTAGTATAATCGTAAAGATTTTTGCTAGGAAAAAAAAAAATTAAAGGTTAAGTAGTGAGTTTATTACCCTTTCTTTTACAGACAGTGAAAAAATATATTGTTTTTCTTATCTGGTATATGGACGGTGTGACCAATTACCTTACCGTGGGAAGTGTGAACAATTAGCCTACCGATGACATTTTGATTTCTAGACTTTCGATCAGGAAATATTTTTATTGCACTTTCTTTATCTTTTTCTATAGAGAAAATTGTCAAAGAATTCAAACTATCTTGAGACGCGGAAGATCTCAAATACGTTTTTATAAGATTTAGCTTACCAACGCTTCTCTTGCCAGCGGCTACATTAATAGGTATTGTAAGCATTATTCTTAATGCTACCCTCAGATTTGATATGGCATCCGTGAACTTATTAGTGTTTATGAAATAAGCGGCTTCTATTGGAAACCATAATATCATGAGGAAATAATTATTTGGCCACATCTAGCTCACTCGACAGGTCACATCCATCTATATCGCTATTTCCTTAATACTTTAAATTATTCTCCAAACCTTGAGACGCTGCCTTGAGCTTATCTTTGCCTGGCAGATTTTTAAGGTCATTTAAAATGTCCCATGTGTTATTGGAACTTGGCATCTTTTCAAATCTCTCTGATAAAGATTTCATAGCTCTGTCCAGTATTGCATTGAACACGTGATTTTCAATATTCTTTATGGAACTTCTGCATTTGGAACCTCGTCAAAGCACTCATAATCAGATTTCTTTCCCCTTTAACTCCTTCTTTTTTTTTATTTCTCAACCTGGGTTTTACATGGAATTATGCCACTTATAAAATCATTAATATGAAAAAAAAGTCAGAATTTTTTTAAATTTCTAAACCCGGGTTTTACATGGAATTATGCCACTTATAAAATCATTAATATGAAAAGAAAGTCAGAATTTCTTTTTTTATTTCTAAACCTGGGTTTTACATGGAATTATGCCATTTATAAAATCGTTAATATGAAAAGAAAGTCAGAATTTTTTTTTCCAAACATTCCATTGGCTTAATAATGTATATAACAAAAATAACATTTAACTAGTGAATAAACAAAGGGGAGCTAATTCAGTCGAATCAACTCTTGGGACACGTAAAGCGTAAGTTAACAATAATAACTCTAAAATGTCTAAAGAAAACGGAAAAAACACTGCAGTAAATCACTATAAATGGCTTTATTTTATTATTATTATTTTTTTAATTGCGAATTTTCACAAGGGACTGGACATCTTAAAAATAAAAGGGATGCGGCAGATGACAACTACGCTTATTTTACAGGTCATCATTTATTTATTTAGTTCAGTAAATCTCGAATTAATCGTAACATTTTGATTTCTGTTTACAGTGAATAAATTACTTCATTTGATTGCAAAGAAAGATAATTAAATTACATACGGAGTGGAATTTTGTGTTGTTGTTTTCTAAACAAATCAGGAATATGGTCAATTTAGTGTCAATTTAGTGTCAATTTAGTGTCAATTTAGTGTCAATTTAGTGTCAATTTAGTGTCAATTTAGTGTCAATTTAGTGTCAATTTAGTGTCAATTTAGTGTCAATTTAGTGTCAATTTAGTGTCAATTTAATGTCAATTTAGTGTCAATTTAGTGTCAATTTAGTGTCAATTTAATGTCAATTTAGTGTCAATTTAGTGTCAATTTAATGTCAATTTAGTGTCAATTTAGTGACAATTTAGTGTCAATTTAGTGTCAATTTAGTGTCAATTTAGTGTCAATTTAGTGTCAATTTTATGTCAATTTAGTGTCAATTTAGTGTCAATTTAGTGTCAATTTAATGTCAAATTAGTGTCAATTTAATGTCAATTTAGTCTCAATTTAGTGTCAATTTAGTGTCAATTTAATGTCAATTTAGTGTCAATTTAGTGTCAATTTAGTGTCAATTTAGTGTCAATTTAGTGTCAATTAAGTGTCATCTATTAATTTTAATATATCTATTATAAAAAAAAAAAATTGAAAATCTAGCGACAGCACCGCGTTTGTTCGCCTTAGGGCGCTGTCTATGCACTGTCCTTTACAACTCAACATTAGACTCCGAACTCCCATGAGCGGCAAATTTTCAGTCACAGCCTTCTATGTGGATAGGTCTACAAATCCTTATCACCGCCACCGAAATACGAGCAAAGGCGCCGGAAAAATAAATAACAAGAGATATACTGATAGAGAATCAATGTAAACGGGCGCCGAGGCAAGGTTCAAGGACCTCGATGCACTTACAAATAAAGTTGCACCCTTTGTCAGCAGCGACTTTTGCTGCCACCTCCCGTACACGAACATGGGACTTATGCAGGATCGAAAGCAAAGATTGTGCATTAAAAATATATTTCTTCAATGGAGCCCATTTGCCATGCTTTTTTGGTATTTTGGAAGATTATTGATGGCACCATAAGCGGTACCTTGAGCTGGCACTGCTTGTACCCCAAATAAAAATAAAATTGCATTTAAGCATTATATATATATATATATATATATATTACTAAGTCATTTTTCCTTTCACCCCTGAGTACATTGCGAAATGAGTTTCTCTATCGTATGAATCTGCATAAGTGTTCGTAGTTGTACATATCGGTCTGGATGACCCAAAAGGTCGCTAAACTCTTATCAACGCATTTATCAGACATTCTTAACCCCAACTTCAAAAGAAATTGTATCCCTCACCCTTTAAAGATTTTCATAATTGATAATTGTTAGCATTTTTTTTTTACATTTAGATTAACCTGTGTGACGTCAGCACCCTATTATCCTTCTATACTTCTAGGATTCTAGCATTTTATCATTCTGGCATTCCAATATTCTAACGTAATGTTTTATTAATTTAGAATAGACTCACAAACATACATTTAGAAATTCTATGAAACCGGTTGATTCTCCCAATTTTTATATTCCATTTCTATTTAACCTGATTAATTGGTAATGTTTCAGTTTAAATGACTAGTTTCTTAACAAAAAAAAATACTTATCCCCTACACACTAACAGACAGCAGCTCCGTGTGGAACCACGCCTTCAACCTGACCTTCACCTACAGACTAGACTCTGACATACCAGCAGTCTACTTTAGGCTCAAACCTAATCCGAAGCCACGGGAAAAAAGACCAAACTATTGTAAGTAAAAAAAATAAATAAAAAATAAGCTAACAATTATTTTAATTAAGGGGAGGAAACCAAACTATTGTAAGTAAAAGGAGGGAACTGGACTATTGTAAGGGAAAGAAAAATAACTCCTCTATTTGAGTGAGAAAAAAGGACAAAACTAACGTAAGTAAAGCTAAGAGAAGAACAAATTTATGAAAGTGAAGAGAAGAAAAACTATTGAAGCAGAACAATTTTTATCTATCGGGTGGAACTGTTTAAATGTTCTCATGCGCTGTCAGTGCTTTTTCAACCACCCCTTCACTCCTGCCACATTAAACTTGAAAAATAAAACACAGACTAGTGTTTGGAAAATCGCTTCCTGTTGTAAAGAAGAAACCCTGCTGGTTGCATTTGTAAAAACTACAACTGTGCGAAGAAAGAAGATATATCTTTTTTTATATTATTGCATTCGATAAAGATAAAAGAAATTGCACTGATGATGTTCATGGATGATTTTTCGTCAGACGTAAAAGGATCCAAAGCAACTTTATAAAAAAGAAGAAAATTAAAATAAAGTATCCTACATTTAACTAATGAAGATCTTGTTATTATTATTATTATAATTACTATTATCATATTATTATTTTAGTTCAAAAATGAAATGCAAGAACAATTCAAATGGATTAGTATGTATTTTATTGTTGTAAAGCATACCCAAAATCTTTGTAAAGAAAAAAAAATGTCTAATTAATTGGTAGCCTTAAATAAAACATTTTCATAACACAGGAAACTAGGAATATTTTTACAAAGTGTATTTTCGACATTCCGTTTATCTATATTTTTTTAACCAAATAAATGTATTTATTACCCTTGTCCATAGTCTGATAAATTCAACATGTATCCATCTCAAACAAACAGTATTCATCCTTATTTTTGTATTATCATTTTTTCAAAGCGTAGTTTATTCGTCTCTTAAAAGGACTTAAATGACGCGTGTGATGGATTACGTCTCTAAATAAGTGAAGAAACGCCGTGAGAGATCACGCTGGGGTGAGAAAATACAAACTGTACCAGCAGCGGCGCAGCTAGAGTTTTTGGCACCCGGGGGGCAAGATTCATTTTAAAGCGCCCTCTTTTCCTTTTTTCAACTCTCAAACCCATTATGTTCATCAATAACATAATATCAAAGCACATTTTGGCGCCCCTAACTAGCTGGCGCCCGGGTACATCTGCACCCCCCTGCCCCCCTACGCTACGCCTCTGTGTACCAGCATGAGAGGACAAAATGCAAGTATTCTGATTTTCATGTGCAACTGTATGTTTTTTTTTTTTTAAATAGGAAACAATTGTCAAAGAAACGCTACCGAATTTTCGTCTCTACAGTCGCTTGGACACTCCAGTATACACCACTGGCATCGACATGTATTTGATTGTTAAGCAATAACCGAATCTGTACATTTATCGACATCATCATATTCTATAATGCAATGCACTTTTTTTTTATTGGTTTATATTTCTTCTACAGATGAGATAGCCAAGCACAAGAACAGGACAGCCGTCTGGTTCGTAAGCCGGTGCAGTGTGCCATCAAGGCGAGCTGGCTATGTCAGGGAGATGCAGGTACGCGTCAAGATCACAAGCGAGCAACGCTGCTTATATTTTTGTCGTTAAATGTCCATCACAAATGAGGGTGGCTCTGCTTGTGTTAAATATACTTTTACCAAGTTATAGGACAACTTCTACTGAAATAGAGTAGCTCCGCAGAAAACGTAAACAGCCCTTATTGCTTATTCAGATTTGATTACATTTTTTTTTTAAAAATTGTTTTTAAAGACAACATTTTTTTTTTATTCATATGAGGCAACTTTTTGATATTTACAGGGCTAAAATTCGCGTTCAAGCTATGAAATTGATTGAGATGGATCATTTATTTACTTATAATTTAAAATATATTTGAGAAACAAAAGCAGTGTCAACTCCAAATGAGAAAAGAAATGTTTCGGCATTTTAACCGATTTACTTTTTTTTTAATACACAACGACTTTGTCTCACAATTTGATTACATAAAGACATCTTCACAATTTTTTATCTAGTTAAAGATGTCAAATTTTAACATTGGCAGCCAAAATTGGTTGTAGCATATATTAGCCGTTATAAAATTTTAATATCACTGCAGCCATGTGCAAAACAAACATGCCTCATTTGAAAGTTAAATATATGCGGGCAGTTTAAAAACAAATATTTTTTTTTTAAAACAATAGAAAAGATATGCTTTTATGCAAGATAATTCATGGAATTTTGTTAGCAAGTAATTATATCGGTTATTCCCCTTCATTACCCGAGCGAATTCTCCTGAATCGTTTGAAAAGGAAATGCAGATAGTCCTTACACATTTTTATTTTTTTTTAAAATCAAGGCAGGTTGAATGAACACGTTTTTCAAATCCTCTATCTTGTACTTCTTTACAACGATCAGTGCCACTCAATCTCAGCTATAATTTGTTCAGCTTGTTCAGATTCGTTGACTCATCCGTTCTGGAGATAACCACTAAATTCCTTCACGTGACACGACCTTATATTTTTTTTTCTTTCATTGTTTCAACTTTCAGAAGTACGTCGACGTTGACATATTCGGTGGATGCGGCAAGAAATGCACGGTGAGGGGGGACTCATGCACGGAGCTGTTTCCCCAGTACAGGTTTTACTTGTCTTTCGAAAACTCCCTCTGCACCGACTACATCACGGAAAAACTGTTCAAAAATTTCGTCCCGGACCGCTACATCGTTCCCGTGGTGCGGGGCGGTGGCAGCTACGACAAGTACTTCCCGGAGGGGTTGTTCATCAACGCCGCTCATTTTAAGTCCCCGAAGGATTTGGCGCTGCATCTGAAAGAGCTCGGCTCGGACCCGGTGAGATACAGCCAGTACTTGGAGCGTAAAGATTCCTACGTCATCGGGGAAGTGATCCACGAAAGGGAGGCTGGCTGTGAGCTGTGCCGATATTTGAATACACGAGAGCAGAAACCCCAAGTTTACGATCTGAAGAAGTGGTACGGCGACGGCCACTGTAAGAGAGCCACCGAAATCAGCTGGCCATCAGAACGGAACAAGCATTGATTGCACATGGTGATTAAATTTGAAATACGTAGTTACTACTGCTACTTTAACTTTTTATTTGTCAGTGCTAAAATTTTAAGGAATATCGACATAATGGCATCGAAGTTGAATAAGTATATGAACATGTTCGAACATCAAACAACACATGTACAGTGACAAGTTCAAGAATTCACAGCAGCTTTTGTTTGGTTTCCATCTTTCAATAAATTTAGTATTAAAATGTTAGATCAAATGAACACATCTCAAAAATATTCATGTCAAGTAATTTTTTTTTTGTTTCAAATGAAAGTAAAAATGTTAATTTAAAGCATCGATCTCAATGGCATTAACTTTTTTTAAGTGCCAGCATCGTAGAATCCAGCTGTAAAATTACACTGTTCCCTGATCATGCAATGCGTGATGGCCTGGCTGTCTTGGTGCCTAACTGTGAACGTGAACCAGCTGCAAGATTTGTGACCCATCCCAAGAGTACTTTATAAAGCATGTTGCAACACAAAAAAAAACTACTGGGATTCTATGTATTGGAATATTTTGAAAAACTAAACATAGACTTGTTGTGTGGAATGCATTTTTTTTTTTAAAATGTCTAACTCCAACTATGTGTAAATGAATTTTTGTGTTCATGTGTCAGTATTTCAATACATCTATTGACCTCAATATTATTTCATTTGTTTGAATTTTTTTTTAATCTGTTAAATTTAGACAGCTCTGCATCTAGGCTTTATTTGGTATGCGAGACATCTATACTGGAGGTTAAAATTGGAAGGCTATACCATTACATGGTTAATCGTATACGCGAAAAGATATCGGGAGGGGGGGAGAGGCATACCCAGTTACTTATTGGTTATAATATCTAACCCCATTTCCACCCGGTTATGATTTTAGTTCTACCAGTAGATATTTCGCGACTTATTTTTTGTTTCAGAATTGATTAACGAAAATTATACAAGAAGTTTATTTCCATCGAGCTATGTATATGTTTTGTATTCAAGTAGTTTCCCCACATCCTATTTCTCAAACCACGCTTCGCCCTTCTATTTATAAATATTTAAAAAAAAACAAATCACCCTCCCAAAAAACAAACAAACAAACAAACAACAAACAACCACTTGGTTCTATTTAACTTGTCATTACATCTTTTAAAAAATGTATTCAAAATATTGTTGTGAGGGTGAGTATATCGTAATTATTGATTTCTCAAACTATCGATCAGGGCGAGCAAGAAGAATCCCGAGGCGTTTGATCAAGGCGTACTGAATTTAATGTCTCAATGACATGGTGCAAAGTGGACATTTGTGTTAAGATTTTATTTCCCGTGTTTGTGATATAACTGTTGTTCTTGGTTTGGGGGGGGGGGTGGGTGAGCAATGATAATTCTCTCTGTGTCCCTCCCTCCTCACCTCGCCCTTTCAACACCCAGTTTAATGATCACTTTGTGGTCTGCCTGTGTGATAACGCTAGTCGTGGCTCACCTGTAAGGTCGATGTTAATATTGGTGATCAATGCATCAACGTTACAGTTTTGTTCAGTGAGCCTAAAACACGTGAGGTTTAAGAGGTCAGCGGAAACTCTCGAAATCGCTAAAAAGGTTTGCATTTTCTGTTCGCTTGTTTGTTTATTTCTGTTCAGCGTCTCGGTATTTGCAAACTGGTGCCGGCTGTCCTATCTAGTGGCGGCTGGCCTATCTGGTGCCGGATGTCCTATCTGGTACCGGCTCGCCTATCTGGTGCCGGCTCGACTATCTGGTGCCACCATTTTGAGTAGCGTAAACTGATTTAAAAGTGGCCATTTACGCTTGGTGATCGCATCGCTGTTTGGTTGATTGTGACGCTAAAAGATGTTTGCTCTGTCGAAGCCCGGGTAAGCTAATCAACACCAACACTTAGACATTGGTTCTCCACATGATTGGGACTCGTGTGCGTAACGAAAACCCCGCATCTCCAACGGGAAAATGCGTTTGTCAACGGTGCAGTTGCGTTTACCGCAACGTATTCCTAGTAGTAAAAAGGAAGATATGTTGGACAGAGAATATTTGGAAATGAGTCTATCGACAGAGCAAACATTATTTATAGCTAACCATTAGTTTCGGTCATATGTAATTGGTCGTCATTTGGAACCAATGTTGAAAAAATAATATTCAGAACAATTCCAAGACAAATTTAATTAGATGACATCATGAAACTCGGCGATGCTGTTTCCCTTTATGCCATTTCGCCTTTCAAGATGTATAGTGTGTCAAATTGAAGGGAATGTCTGGTCGACCAGTAAATTCTTCGATAGAGAATCATGCAATAGCTTCCATAAGGTATTTTTATTCGCCCCAGTAACTGCTCCGATAGAAAATCATACTCATGGTATCCATAAGGTATTGTAATTGCCACACTAACGATTCGATTCTCCATAAGGTATTTTAATCGCCCAGTGAGGATTCGATTCTCCATAAGGCATTGTAATCGCCCAGTAAAGATTCGATTCCCCATAAGGTATTGTAATCGCCCAAGTTGCTGATTCGATAGAGACTCACGATTGTATTCTCAATAAGGTGTATGCAATCACCCTGACAAAGTCTAAATCGAATATCCATCAAACTGAAGTTACTCTGGTCTAACCAGGCTTCCCTTCCGTTTATACAGCACGTGTACTGAAAGGCTAAATGTCGTAACTGTTGTCTGAAATGGTGTCATCTTTTTTTTTTTTTTTTTTTTTTTAAATCTCTGAATAGTTTCGCCAACTCTATTCTACTGCTTTATTATGGGCTGGATTTACTATCAATTGCTTATGAGCGAATATAAGGCTCCACTAAGAATAATTTTTCCTCTTTCAAGCGATTTTTTTTCCAAATACGACTGCCAAACACATTTTCATTTTCAATATTTTGAATTCATGTCTGTTGGAAAAGGCAAAAATTCGTTTTAAAAGCCGGAGTTTCATTATTGTAACGCACCCTTATAAAACTTAACAAATATAATATGTTATTCCAAAATTGCGGCTCGTTAGATGGATAATGTGCAACAAAAGACTGAAATAGCGATATCCAAAGAAAGACGATGTCATAGCTAGCGATATTAGCAATGACCAATTTAATTACACTATTTAGTTGATTGAAAAAAAAAATACAAAATCAGATATCTAGAAATTAAAAATTATAATAACAACTTATAGAAATGCAAATGAAAAATTGGTAATATCAGAAAAGTACAAATATTAAAACACCCACACACAAACAGTGAATATCGAGTAGGTTTTGTCATGCTATTTGACGTCACGTAAGTCAGCTGGTCTAGGTCGACCGTCGTATTTTTTATGAGGGAGTAAGAAACCTCCAGAACAGAAGGACTACAAATTCAATTGTATGAGAGTATTTTCTACCTCTATGTAGACTTACCAGAAATCCTTATCAAGCTTTCCCAATCAAAGGCGGCGCGGGAAAGGAGCAGTTTTACGTCTTACCAAATCAATTGGTGACGTCAGTAACACACACAACAAATGTGGAGGAGGAAAAGGATGCATGCTACTGCTCGACACCAAGCAGGTTGGACCAAAACTATGTCAACACATAGACTACAACTTACTTTTTGCGCATTCTGTAAAAATCAATTTATAGAGATTTATTGAAATTATAAATTTTGCTCTTAGTTTATGAACTTCGTTTTATTTTCCAAATGTTTCAATTGACTACCCAGAGATAAATTTTGTCATTAGAAATGATTTAAATTGAAATTATTTTTTTCTAACCTAAAAATAAAATAAAAGAGAAAAGTTAAATTATAACTTAATTTTGGCACCAAATTTCATTAACTGTAGTAATTTCTTATAAAAAGTGCTTTTCCATTGTAAGGATATTAGTGGCTACGTTTAAACACTAAGTCATCTGCATCATCTTATAAGGGATAAAAAATTATGGATAACTTAACGTTTGCATTATTAACAAAATGCATATCAAAAATATATTTCCTCATCAGTGCCCCAGTGCCCAAGTAAAATCTTTAAATTTTGCTGTTTGGGGTGGGGACGACATAAGTGATGGTCAGCAGTTGAAAAAACGTTACAATTTATTTTTTTGGCCCTCGGTTTTGTGTTGCTGAGAACCACTGATCTCACGTGAGCCTCAATCCTCGTATTCCTAAACTATTTTTTATTGTTTTTGTTTTCACGCAGGCGTCTTCTGACGCTATTATATATTTGATGTAATATCTATAATCATCGTTTCGTTTATTTCATTTTTTACTTTACAAAGCTCGAATCGATATTTTCAATGCTGGACGATATCTATGAAATAATGTTACTGTACGGGGGATCGTGCAAAGTGAAAAGACCGTGAAACTATTTTGAAAGGACTTTTTTTAAATTTAAAAAAAACAAGTTATAAAGTAAGTAATCTAATTAATTGTTGCCATACAGCGACGTGTCGGTGATTAAGATTGGTTAGAAACTGACGTTGTACCGTCCTAGAGATTTTAATGGAGGGACAAAATAAAAGATGAACAAACGTTAGTAAATTATATTGATGCCATGGCGGTCTATCAGCTGGACGGCGTTGTTTACATACAAACGTTCGCATTCGCCTAAGCTCATTACGTTTGGAAAAAACTATATGCTACTAAATTGGAACGAATTCATCAAAAGTTATTGAAGACTCAAAAAAAAAAAAAAAAAAAAAAAAAAAAGAAAGTGAGTTTTGTTTTTTTATAAGATTAGTCCAGCTGGTGGGTTTTGTTTGTTTTTTCGAATGTCCCATACACTGCTAAATATTTAACCATTAAATTTCGGAGCATATAATAGATCACAATTTATAGTGTGTTGTAATAATATGACTGGAGTTGCTTATAGAAGACAATTATATCCATTCTAAGCCAGTTCCGTTGCACGGGAAAAGGCGTCACTTTTAGCCGATGATAGCTGAAACTGGTTGTATCGTAGATTTTAAGTCTAACGTCCAAATGACGCTGAAGATGAAAACAATTTTCCTTCAAAAATAAGATTTTTGTTCTTCTTTTTTTTTTTTTTTTTTTAAAGAAAAATTTGTTACTGCACGCACTTGGACTACCTGCATTGTGTAAATTTACCGTGTACGCGTATGGCCGCCTTTTGGAAGCGAATCTGCAAGCGGGAAGAAAGGAATTTAGGAGACCGTATTGCTTTTCATTTTTTAATTCAATTTTGTTTCCTTTTACTTCTAATTGGAATTATCTTTCATTACTTATTCTAGTAAGTCCGAACCATCTCCAGGACCGTGATTCACAACTCCTTAACACAATGGCCATATGCACACAGCGTTTGCTCAAATTATCCAGATTCGTGGTACGGTGCAGCTGATTATAAACGGGCCAACACTTGTCAAATATTAATTTGCATTTGATGTAAATATGTCTTCAAATATCCCCCATCCCCCGCCTACAAAAAAAAAAAAAAGCCAGATCTACTAACCACGAGATTCTTCAGGTGTCTCTAGATTCAAATCCAAACCGTCTTCTTGAACTATTGCGACGGTCTTTAAACACCGGTTCGATTATCGTAATGGCAACAGTTACATTTGCAAGGGTCTTTCCTTATGCAAATCCTTCTCAGTTCTTGATGAAGAAACGGATTAGACAATGGACATGTGTAATGGGGACCTTGGACATGTCTAATGGGGACCTTGGGCATGTGTAATGGGGACCTTGGACATGTGTAATGGGGACATTGGCCTTGGACATGTGTAATGGGGACATTGGCCTTGGACATGTGTAATGTGGACCTTGGGCATGTGTAATGGGGATCTTGATTTATAAAATCGAGGTTTTAAGATTTTCCTGACTTTTGTAGTCTCTGGAATTTGCTAACTATGCCAATGACTCGGTGTAATATTAGAAGGGTAAGGACTTCGCGCTGGGCACCACAAGCGCGGGGCCGTGGGCGGCCTACCCGTTGGCCACCAATTAGCCTCGACATCTATCGAAAGCTTCAAGGCTGCGCTGGCATCTGCTAGGAGCCGTTAGGATGGCAGCATCGCTTCCCCAATCGTTTCACATATGCCAGTATATGGATGCAGCAACGTACCCTACCAGAACCAGAACCAGAACAATAAACGCGTCTATTTTTTTGTAAAGAATTAATCTATTTTTAACGAGGATACCCATTATTATTTTATCTAAATACATGTTTTGAACAGTTTTAGCCACGTTGGTTGTAAAACAGGAATATCACCGAACATTTGATCTACATAATCATCGTCTTCAATTAGTTAACATTTATTTATTTTTTCGACTAGAATATTTAAACATTTGTTTAAGATCAAATTGACGCCCTTCTGCCTCGGCGTTCCAGACAGTTGCCTGCTTTGCCCTGGACCAATGGGCTGGCCTTGCAACTACACACTGTTGCAGAGCCGTAGCGTGGGGGTACAAATGTACCCGGCGCCAGCTAGTTAGGGGCGCCAAAATGTGCTGTGGTATTATTTTATTCATGAAAATAATGGGTTTGAGAGTTGAAAAAAGGAAAAGAGGGCGCTTTAAAATGAATCTTGCCCCCGGGCGCCAAAAACTCTAGCTACGCCGCTGCTGGTACAGTTTGTATTTTCTCACCCCAGCGTGATCCCTCACGGCGTTTCTTTACTTATTTAGAGACGTAATCCTTCACACGCGTCATTTAAGTACTTTTAAGAGACGAATAAACTACGCTTTGAAAAAATGATAATTGTAACATCCCTTCTTTTAATGTTAGATGTGGGTGTTACTTGAAGAATTAATAATCTATGTCGTCCTTCTATGTCGTCCGCCAAACACTCTAGTTACGCCTCTGCACTGTTGTTCCAACGACACACATTAAGAAATGGTCAGCTGTTATCAACCCTAACAACAAGAATCTTTCCTAAATCTCTGGGCCGTCGCTCACGATTTGCGGATCACAAACGCGTCCATCTAACAAAAAAGCTACCGTAATAAAAAAATAATAATAATAAATTAAAACACCCATTCAAATTACCCGCTGAAGAAGTTAATCGGTGAAATGAAACCAATGGACCAACAAATACCAATGAAAGGAAGTTAAGGTGAAGAGATACGAAAAATGTTGTAGTCATCGCGTTTCAATTTATGTTGTTTACTTGATAAATCTTCACCCAATATATAAACACACATCGAATTTTTAATATGTCGATCGACGGCTGAAAAAATTACACGTTTTAACTTTGTGGAATATAGTTATCTACAAATTTTCGGTGGTTTGGCTCGATTTGAATAATATATATATATTTCCCTTTTCCGCTGATTTAAGTAAACAATATTTTTTTTATAAACATAGAAACAAACAAACAAAAATTAACATTCCATCGCTTGCGCCATTACTTTGTGAATTAAGTTGAGATATTTTGCATTCCAGCCCCACCATGAGATGTCTGACGGGAAGACGTTCTCTTCTCATCATTGGGTTTCTCATTGTTAATCTGATCATCTTAACGTTTAACATGCGCTTCAAGTACGTCGGTTATATCAATGATAAAAGCCCTTCACATGTTGAGGCTCCCAAACGCCTGCGTGATGAAGTTAAGGGCAATGTTGCGGAAGCTGCTGAAAACACTTCTCCTGGAAACAATGTCGTGAGACCGAGCGGCGATGCAAGACCGGGCACTAATGTTGCGGCGCAGACTTCAATTCGAGGCGATGCCGATGCCAAAAGAGGCAAAAATCCGACGGTGGACAAAGCTTCTGACCTAAATCTCTCTACACAGAGTGATAATTCTGTAAGGGTAGGGAAGCCAACAATACCAGGGACTTCAGTCGGTGGTGAACAGTCTCAACATGTGAGCGCATCGCCAAGTGCAAACAAGACAGCGGACGCCATAATCTCACCATCCACCCCAGCAGGCACATGCTTCAATTCGCCTTATTTCTTGTGCGACAAAGACCCGCTAAAAACCGTCACCAACCGGACGTTTAAAATTGGTTATTACGGACGGCCGCACTGGCAAGAGATAAGCGTGTTTAACTTCTCCCGCTGCAGGTTTTCAAACTGCGTATACCATGGCGACAAGGTAACACCGGACACGGATGTGGTTCTCGTGTACGCCGTGGGACTCCGAGACCACTTTAAACCCCCGAAACTGTTGCCCCATCAGATGTACGCCATCACGGACTGGGAGCCCCCAGACCGAGTTTCGGCAACATTTCTAAACAGTAAGTCCACAGTGTGTAGTCTATAGATTTGTCTTCACTCAAAGAGAGTTTGGCAGATTTGGGTATAAGTGACAGGACAACACTAGACGAACGACAAGCGGCTACTGTAATCATTGACATATGGTTAAAGGAATTAATGGCATACGGTAACTGTAATCCAATGTGTAGCGAATGGGGTGTTGGCTGGTGTGAAGGCAACTAGATATTTTTAAGCGAGTGATTTTTAAACTTGGCTCGAAAGGAGAGGGATGACAATTTCAATTATGTTGGTAGAGACATACTCTGTTATCAGAAAATGTATTCCTCCTTTTATTTTTATTTATTTTTTTTTTAATCCATTCTAAATGTTTGATTTATTACCATAAAGGTAGAACAGATATAAAAACACAATCAATTTTTTTCTCGCTTTTCAATGCTTGAGGGGAAAGATGGAATACATGTGCATGTGTGTAAATAAAACTTTATAGGACGACCTGATTTGTCTCTAAATGTCATGTAAGTTGCGGTTAATGTGCTGCATCGTTCACTGCAAGTATCGACTCTTAACTCATTAAGGAGATATTTGCTTTTTAAAAAAAATAATCGATTGCCACAACTGTTGATTGTGTGTCAAGCTGAAGGGCTTGTAACAAAAGGTTTTGAAAGATCTTTGAGCAAGTTTCAATTTTCTTTGATAATAATTCATGTTTACATTGGGGGCAAGTGGGGTGGTATAATTTTTAAATGGAGATCTTTTTATTATTTTTCATATTTGATAGAAAAAAAATCTCCGAATATTGACGTTTATGATCAAATCTTTGAACTGACTGATAAAAAAAAAGATGTTGTTAAAGCTACTTTTTTAATGAGTGAAAACTCACATAAAGCTGCCTATCAAATAAGTATCGTGACCTATGTCTGGGGCATATAAAATAAGTATTAAAATATTTACTTCACCACCATGCTTTGATATTCTAGTTACCATGTCCATCAATATAGTTGTTCTCTTTTTTTTTCTTTTCTTTTGCATCAAATGGTGCACCGGCAATGCACTGCAATAAATCAGTAAGATCTAATACAATCTTCAGCTTTAGATTTATTCTTAATTTCTTTTTCATTAATTTTTTTCGCAGTTCTTCAGTTTCAGTTTTCCAGTTCATTTTTTTTTTTTTTTTATTGTTCATTTTTTTTTCATTTCCCCATCGCCCTGAACATGTATGATCGCCAGATGAGAGCTCCGTGTGGAACCACGTCTTCAACCTGACCATCAGTTACAGAGTTGACTCGGACATACCTGTACCTTACTCGAGACTTAAACCCAACCCGAAGTCTAAGGAGGAGAGGCCCAATTATTGTAAGAATAGCTTTCTAAGCTTGTTTTGTTGTTGTTTTTTTTCTTCAAAATTCTCCATTGATATTATTTTATTTATTTATTATTATTATTTTAATTTGTTCAATAGAAAGAAGCAAATAATAACATGTTTATGCATCAACGTTTTCGAATGCTTCAACACAAACAACAAACGCACCTTGATGGGAAGAGAGATAAAAATGTTTGAGCTTCGCATATAAAAAGGTGTAGTTTAATCATCGAACCAACCAGGAAAGGAGAAACAAATTCAGATTAATTTTTATTTTTTTAATTTTTTTAATAAAGCGAGAACGTATAATAGTAACTGTATTTTAATGTAGAGATATTTATTATTTCTTCAACATTAAATGAGTTGCGAAACCTGTAATTTCAGCCGTAGTCCTTTTAAACGTTTAACTTCATATATTCTGTCGAACTTTAATTAGTTAAAAATTCGGAGAAATATTAGATTTTTATCGTAAGTATATCTTCTTTAGAATGTGGCAAACTTGATATATTTTTGGTCTCATTCATGTTGAAACTTGATATCTCTTTGTCTCATTCATGTTGAAACTTGATATCTCTTTGTCTCATTCATGTTGAAACTTGATATCTCTTTGTCTCATTCATGTTGAAACTTGATATCTCTTTGTCTCATTCATGTTGAAACTTGATAACTCTTTGTCTCATTCATGTTGAAACTTGATAACTCTTTGTCTCATTCATGTTGAAACTTGATATCTCTTTTTCTCATTCATGTTGAAACTTGATAACTCTTTGTCTCATTCATGTTGAAACTTGATATCTCTTTGTCTCATTCATGTTGAAACTTGATAACTCTTTGTCTCATTCATGTTGAAACTTGATATCTCTTTGTCTCATTCATGTTGAAACTTGATAACTCTTTGTCTCATTCATGTTGAAACTTGATATCTCTTTTTCTCATTCATGTTGAAACTTGATAACTCTTTGTCTCATTCATGTTGAAACTTGATATCTCTTTTTCTCATTCATGTTGAAACTTGATATCTTTTTTGTCTCATTCATGTTGAAACTTGATATCTGTTTGTCTCATTCATTTTGAAACTTGATATCTCTTTTACTCATTCATGTTGAAACTTGATATCTGTTTGTCTCATTCATGTTGAAACTTGATATCTGTTTGTCTCATTCATGTTGAAACTTGATACCTTTTTGTCTCATTCATGATGAAACTTGATATCTCTTTGTCTCATTCATGTTGAAACTTGATATCTCTTTGTCTCATTCATGTTGAAACTTGATAACTCTTTGTCTCATTCATGTTGAAACTTGATATCTCTTTGTCTCATTCATGTTGAAACTTGATATCTCTTTGTCTCATTCATGTTGAAACTTGATAACTCTTTGTCTCATTCATGTTGAAACTTGATAACTCTTTGTCTCATTCATGTTGAAACTTGATATCTCTTTTTCTCATTCATGTTGAAACTTGATATCTTTTTGTCTCATTCATGTTGAAACTTGATATCTGTTTGTCTCATTCATTTTGAAACTTGATATCTCTTTTACTCATTCATGTTGAAACTTGATATCTGTTTGTCTCATTCATGTTGAAACTTGATATCTCTTTGTCTCATTCATGTTGAAACTTGATAACTCTTTGTCTCATTCATGTTGAAACTTGATATCTCTTTGTCTCATTCATGTTGAAACTTGATATCTCTTTGTCTCATTCATGTTGAAACTTGATAACTCTTTGTCTCATTCATGTTGAAACTTGATAACTCTTTGTCTCATTCATGTTGAAACTTGATATCTCTTTTTCTCATTCATGTTGAAACTTGATATCTTTTTGTCTCATTCATGTTGAAACTTGATATCTGTTTGTCTCATTCATTTTGAAACTTGATATCTCTTTTACTCATTCATGTTGAAACTTGATATCTGTTTGTCTCATTCATTTTGAAACTTGATATCTCTTTTACTCATTCATGTTGAAACTTGATATCTGTTTGTCTCATTCATGTTGAAACTTGATATCTCTTTGTCTCATTCATGATGAAACTTGATATCTCTTTGTCTCATTCATGTTGAAACTTGATATCTCTTTGTCTCATTCATGTTGAAACTTGATATCTCTTTGTCTCATTCATGTTGAAACTTGATATCTCTTTGTCTCATTCATGTTGAAACTTGATAACTCTTTGTCTCATTCATGTTGAAACTTGATAACTCTTTGTCTCATTCATGTTGAAACTTGATATCTCTTTTTCTCATTCATGTTGAAACTTGATATCTTTTTGTCTCATTCATGTTGAAACTTGATATCTGTTTGTCTCATTCATTTTGAAACTTGATATCTCTTTTACTCATTCATGTTGAAACTTGATATCTGTTTGTCTCATTCATTTTGAAACTTGATATCTCTTTTACTCATTCATGTTGAAACTTGATATCTGTTTGTCTCATTCATGTTGAAACTTGATATCTCTTTGTCTCATTCATGATGAAACTTGATATCTCTTTGTCTCATTCATGTTGAAACTTGATATCTCTTTGTCTCATTCATGTTGAAACTTGATATCTCTTTGTCTCATTCATGTTGAAACTTGATATCTCTTTGTCTCATTCATGTTGAAACTTGATAACTCTTTGTCTCATTCATGTTGAAACTTGATAACTCTTTGTCTCATTCATGTTGAAACTTGATATCTCTTTTTCTCATTCATGTTGAAACTTGATATCTTTTTGTCTCATTCATGTTGAAACTTGATATCTGTTTGTCTCATTCATTTTGAAACTTGATATCTCTTTTACTCATTCATGTTGAAACTTGATATCTGTTTGTCTCATTCATTTTGAAACTTGATATCTCTTTTACTCATTCATGTTGAAACTTGATATCTGTTTGTCTCATTCATGTTGAAACTTGATATCTGTTTGTCTCATTCATGTTGAAACTTGATACCTTTTTGTCTCATTCATGATGAAACTTGATATCTCTTTGTCTCATTCATGTTGAAACTTGATATCTCTTTGTCTCATTCATGTTGAAACTTGATATCTCTTTGTCTCATTCATGTTGAAACTTGATATCTCTTTTTCTCATTCATGTTGAAACTTGATATCTTTTTGTCTCATTCATGTTGAAACTTGATATCTGTTTGTCTCATTCATTTTGAAACTTGATATCTCTTTTACTCATTCATGTTGAAACTTGATATCTGTTTGTCTCATTCATGTTGAAACTTGATATCTGTTTGTCTCATTCATGTTGAAACTTGATACCTTTTTGTCTCATTCATGATGAAACTTGATATCTCTTTGTCTCATTCATGTTGAAACTTGATATCTCTTTGTCTCATTCATGTTGAAACTTGATATCTCTTTGTCTCATTCATGTTGAAACTTGATATCTCTTTGTCTCATTCATGTTGAAACTTGATAACTCTTTGTCTCATTCATGTTGAAACTTGATATCTCTTTTTCTCATTCATGTTGAAACTTGATATCTTTTTGTCTCATTCATGTTGAAACTTGATATCTGTTTGTCTCATTCATGATGAAACTTGATATCTCTTTGTCTCATTCATGTTGAAACTTGATATCTCTTTGTCTCATTCATGTTGAAACTTGATATCTCTTTGTCTCATTCATGTTGAAACTTGATATCTCTTTGTCTCATTCATGTTGAAACTTGATAACTCTTTGTCTCATTCATGTTGAAACTTGATATCTCTTTTTCTCATTCATGTTGAAACTTGATATCTTTTTGTCTCATTCATGTTGAAACTTGATATCTGTTTGTCTCATTCATTTTGAAACTTGATATCTCTTTTACTCATTCATGTTGAAACTTGATATCTGTTTGTCTCATTCATGTTGAAACTTGATATCTGTTTGTCTCATTCATGTTGAAACTTGATACCTTTTTGTCTCATTCATGATGAAACTTGATATCTCTTTGTCTCATTCATGTTGAAACTTGATATCTCTTTGTCTCATTCATGTTGAAACTTGATATCTCTTTGTCTCATTCATGTTGAAACTTGATATCTCTTTTACTCATTCATGTTGAAACTTGATATCTGTTTGTCTCATTCATGTTGAAACTTGATATCTGTTTGTCTCATTCATGTTGAAACTTGATACCTTTTTGTCTCATTCATGATGAAACTTGATATCTCTTTGTCTCATTCATGTTGAAACTTGATATCTCTTTGTCTCATTCATGTTGAAATTTGATATCTCTTTGTCTCATTCATGTTGAAACTTGTCTCCTCCACGTTTACAGCGTCTACCTATAAAACAATCAGCTGCCGAAACTTTAAAAGTATTGATGTTTCGTGTAATTACGAATCTTAAGAGGCTGCAATAACATTATAATTCGCCAAACCGTTCCAGAATGTATCGCAGGAACGGTTAACCATGGTAAGGATAACGTTGGGGACAGCTTTTACTTTATTGCCTCTCCAAAATAATGTACAATGCCTTTCATAACCGATTTGACGAATCGTAACTTTGCCGCAGATGAAATCGCCAAGCAAAAGAACAGGACGGCCTTGTGGTTTGTCACCCGGTGTAATGTGCCGTCAAGGCGAGCAGAATATGTCAAAGAAATGCAGGTTAGTTGTTTTTTGTTTTTTTGTTTTTTTTGTTGTTGTTGTTTTGTTGTTTTTGTTGGTGTTTTTTTTTTGGGGGGGGGGGGCTGGTGGCATTTTTAGTTATTTCAGTTTAATTATTAATTTTTCTTGTTTAATTTAATTTTTTTTTTTTTTTTGAGTCAATTGTATTTACACCCATACCTGGCTATACGGCCGCTCTTTATACGGCATTTCGCTTTACGGCCAACTTTAAATTATGGCACTTTTTCGGTTTACGGCCCACGATGTTTCATTATGCGGCCAATAGATACCCTCTCCTTACGCGGCTCTGCTTTAGTAGTCTGCCTTATTTCCTGTGCTATCCCACCTTATTCATATCCTGTGCTATCCCACCTTATTCATATCCTGTGACTCAGTAAGTTGACGTGTTTGTTTCTGTTTTGTTTGTTTGGATTAATTGGTGAATTTTATTTTATGTATAAATATGTGCATATAATTTCTTTTGTTTTTTAATTTATATGTTTATTTTTTTAAATTTCTGTTTACTATTACAATGTTTTGTACTTTTATTTTTTTATAGGAAATGAAAAGAATAAAATGATTTATGAACTAACGACTATATTATTTCAAACAAAAATTGGAACAGATGAAATTAAATTTGTATGGGTTTATATCAAAATTATTGATTCATTATACGGCTTTTCGCTCTACGGCCAAATTTTCCGGAACGTATCTAGGCCGTAAAGCGAGGTATGGGTGTATTTAGTTTCAATTAATTTTCTATATTTTATTTATTTCTTATCATTTTTCTGTTTTAAGTTGAGAGGATTCAAATTATTATTCATTTACTAACCCAATATTATCCATTTACCTATATTCTTAATAACCTCATTTTTAAAAAAGTTATCTGTTCATAGTCGAGACTAAAGGTACATTTCTAGAGCTGCTCTTATTTTCTCGACTGGCACAACCTCGAACGTATGATAACCATAAAGGAGAGTAAAAGATTAAAATTTCATAACGTAGATCATGTCAAAATATATTTAGTTTTGCTTTAGACAAATTAAGAAATAAATAGTTGAACAAGATAATATGTCTTAGACTTTTGATAAGAGAAAACAAGAAAGTCAAACGGATTTTTTCTGTGAGATGCCTTCTTCAGCAGACGATACAAGACAAGACACAACAGAAACTTTCTAATTAAAAATCATAGCACGCTTCCTTGTATATCGAGCTACGTTGACAGTATTGGGGTATTCGGAAAAAAAAGTACGTTTTTTATTTCTGTTTATCGTTTAAAAGTATTTTGTTGTTCCTTGTTTTGTATTGTCAGCTGAAGAAGGCGTCTAGCAGAAACGCCCGTTTAATTGTCAGGTCTTTTTCTTTGCAGTCCTTAAAAATATTTTTTTACAGATTTTATTTACTTCACACGGATTGAACGAAGTCCCTTAATTTCAATAAATATATTTTTTTTTTTAAATAATTAAAAATGGGGCAAACTACGACTCATTAATCTTTTAATAGTGATCGATTCCCTGGAAAATTCAGCGTATTATTTCCCTTTATTTAGTATACGGTATTTTACTCTTAAATGTGAGTTTTTCAGAAAATGCGTAAAATCTCTCATTTAATTGTTAAAGACTAAATCATTTCAGTAATTTTTTGACTTGTGTTAACTTCTTATTTTAAACATTTAGTAAAATATTTTATTATTACCTTTCAACTTTCAGAAATACATCGATGTTGACATATACGGCCGGTGTGGCAAGCAATGCACTGCTGGAGCCTACTGCACGGAAGACTTCCTGCAATACAAGTTTTACTTGTCCTTTGAGAACTCCTTCTGCACTGACTACATAACAGAGAAACTCTTCCGGAATTTCGCGCCCGGCCGCCACATCATCCCTGTGGTGCGGGGTGGCGGTAGCTACGACAAATATTTCCCCAAGGGACTTTTCATCAATTCGGCTCACTTCAAGACGCCAAAGTCGCTGGCCCTTCACCTCAAAGAGCTCGCGTCTGACCCCGTGCGGTACAGTGAACAGTTGGCTATCAAAGACTCATATGTGTTAGGGGAAGATACGCTGTTACACGAAACTGGTTGTGAAATATGCAAATATTTTAACACTCAAGTCGCTCAACCAAAAAAGTATGACATGAAAAAGTGGCTTTATGACGGTCATTGCAAGAAGGCCTCTGAAATAAGTTGGCCTGATGAATAATTTCATACTCTTCTTTTTAGTCTGTATTATTAATTAGATATTAGGAAATAATTAAATTGTGTTTCGTTTGTGTATCTTCTCTTTGAAAAAAAAAACTTTAATTAGTTTGCGACAACTTCACCTTGTCATTTTACACACATGATAGTCTGCGCCTTACTTCACCAAACAGTGCTGTGGGCATTGGATTTCCTTTATCTTCAACGCATATGCATGATGGCATAGATGCACAAGTGCTGCCTTTGCTAATTCACTAATATTTGAAAAAGAAATATAGATACCAATAGTGTTGACAGTTGACAGCAACAGTGACTAAAGCATCCGCTGCGCCCATGAATTTGATCATGGGGAAACTTCATCAATGCAAGTTCAATCATTTGTTTTTTTTTTGTTGTTGTTTTTTATCTTTAGATTCTTTCTTTTTTTCTCCAATCTGTAATGATTTGCTTTGGCGTCCTATCCTTTCGTGCTTTTTACTCTCTTTCTCAATCCTTAAAATCAACTGAGCCGTTAGCCCAGTTTCTCAACGAACTTTGATCTGACTATGGAATACCCATATAATGTATGGAAATAGACTTTAAAGATTTATACGGCATTGCGAAATCGATCCACCAAATTAAAGGCTCAATTAATTTTCAGTGATAAGACTGTGGTGAGAATAATATTTAAAATATAATTTGTTGAAATTTTAAAACAAATTCCATTGAATTATGTATCGCGCGTAATGTTAACAAAAAATTACTCGTTTTTTCCCATGATTTTTAGAGGAGTTTCTTCCGGAGATGGGCTACTTTTTTCATTAAGACACTGAAACATGAAACTATGTGTTCAAATGAAGCCCGATCAGCACTTCGCTTGTGTTGTATAAAGTCATAAAGCCCACTGTTACGTACCATAATATATTTTGCAAATTAAATATGTGTTAAAGATTTGCCTCGTTGGATGAACACAACTTAACAAAGGAATGAAAACCAGTATACAAAGAAAAACTATACCAAAGATAGTTACATTAACAATAGTCCATTTAAGTATACTGTCACGTACTGTGGTAGGATTAGAGAATTTAATCTCTTATTAAATTAAATGGCTCGTTCTAAAACAGTACAGTTCCAAAAACTAAATACAATAACAAAGAAAGGAAGCCCAAACTAGGGTTGATTACAATTTAATAATTTTATTAAGTTATTAATAAATAACAAAATCAGAAAGAAAGAAATCAAAATTACTGACTTACAGTTTAATAAGTGGCTGGTATCGGTACAATGTTTAAGAGGATAAATGTTGTAAAAGGTATAATGATGAAAAGGAAATCTACACAACACACACACAGGTAATGTTAGTAAAGAATCTCTGTCTCGTATAGGCAAAGCTCTATCGTAATGGCAATAATATCTCCCTCTCACTTCCTTCCTTGGGCTCAATATATATATATATATATATATATATATATATATAGCCTGTTTTAAAGAAATTTCTCGAACGGGCTTACACATTGTTTTACTTTCCTTATTTGTCTAGATTTTTCTACCGAATTCTAAATAATACAATAAATATTTTATTTAGTTGTAAACAAGGCCAAGAGAGACCCCGGGCTTGGGGTCAGCTAGAGTTCATTCACGGGAAAAAGATAACGTAAACACGTCGTCTGCATAACTATACTAACAAATTTACATTGAAAAGGTGCTTAATCAAATAAACATTTTAAAAAAATATATTACCTTAAGCAGAAGGTGAAAAAGTATAATCCTCGAAATCTAAAATATTAGTATTCGCAAATATACAAAGATTAATAACGTGTAAGGCTTCTATACATTTATTAAGTCGTGTAAATCATGAGCGCCACTCAGCACTGCACTTGTGCCGGGTAAAATCATGAACCCCAACCAGCACTGAACTTGTGCGGTGTAAAATCATGAACCCCAACCAGCACTGAACTTGTGGGGTGCAAAATCATGAACCCCAACCAGCACTGCACTTGTGCCGGGTAAAATCATGAACCCCAACCAGCACTGAACTTGTGCGGTGTAAAATCATGAACCCCACCCAGCACTGAACTTGTGCCGGGGAAAATCATGAACACCAACCAGCACTGAACTTGTGCCGGGTAAAATCATGAACCCCAACCAGCACTGCACTTGTGCCGGGTAAAATCATGAACCCCAACCAGCACTGCACTTGTGCCGGGTAAAATCATGAACACCAACCAGCACTGAACTTGTGCGGTGTAAAATCATGAACCCCAACCAGCACTGAACTTGTGCGGTGTAAAATCATGAACCCCAACCAGCACTGCACTTGTGCCGGGTAAAATCATGAATCCCACCCAGCACTGCTCTTGAACTCTTCAATGAACATTCAGACTACTAATCAAGTATGGAAGCCTTAGGTTAAATCTAATTTCCTGAACTTCAGAAGCAAGACATTTTTTTCCCTGCTTTGAAACGAATGTAACTTACTTTTGTGGCCACTTCTTCATTAACAATGCTTTATTTTGTTGCTACGGTATTTTACAGAAAAAACATAATCAAAACAGCAGAGACGACCATCAAGGTTTGTTCAACGTTTTATTTTCGTGGACAAAACAACATGGGGAGCAACTACATAGCTTAAATTACTTAAAAGCTTGACCTCACTAATCGACAGCCAAACAATTTTCCGCGTGAAACAACGCGTAGTTTAATATTTTGTGTTTTGTCATTTTCATGCCATTTGGCATGACATCTTAAAATATTAAGCAGACGCGGGCGCTTCAGTGTTAAGATCGATGTCAACATTGGCTTTCAACTAATCGACCTGGGAAGCGAAATCAATAACAAAGAAAAAAAAAATTACCAGGCGTCCGATCAACATGTGTATGCCTTAATGCGTTGACATTAACAACTTATTGATCTACTTCCAGAGTAAATTTTAACGTTAATCAGCAACATGACATGAATCTCCCCATTTAGGATAGATATTTCATTCCAATTTTTTAAAATTGTATTCAGTGTAATGTTTTATAAACGTGTTACAAATATACACACTCTAATGTTAATTTATCTGATATACACACTCTAATGTTAATTCATCTGATATACACACTCTAATGTTAATTCATCTGACATACACACTCTAATGTTAATTCATCTGATATACACACTCTAATGTTAATTCATCTGACATACACACTCTAATGTTAATTCATCTGATATACACACTCTAATGTTAATTCATCTGACATACACACTCTAATGTTAATTCATCTGATATACACACTCTAATGTTAATTCATCTGATATACACACTCTAATGTTAATTCATCTGACATACATACTCTAATGTTAATTCATCTGATATACACACTCTAATGTTAATTCATCTGATATACACACTCTAATGTTAATTCATCTGACATACATACTCTAATGTTAATTTATCTGATATACACACTCTAATGTTAATTCATCTGATATACACACTCTAATGTTAATTCATCTGATATACACACTCTAATGTTAATTCAGCCGTGAACTCGTGTCTCCAAACTTAACGAGTTGATGTTTAAGAAATAATATAAAATAACAATGATACAGACACAGACAATTTGGACTTCTTAATCTCATCATGAAAGAAAACGCTTCTTATAAGCCCTCACCAGAGCACCTCCACACCGCCCAAGCACCGGGTTCTCCCGATACCGGACTGTACGCCGGCACGTAAAGGACATCCCCCCGTGGGACCACGCCATCGCACCCGGTCGATCCGGTTTACAAATGGAGGTCATCCCCGCGTTTAAAGCGACCGCAGCAGACTCTCTCAGGGAGTCAGGATGGTACATTCACGTCCTAATATCTTCCCCCCACCCATCCCGGGGAAGCGCCGGAACCCTCTAAGAGGGTTTCTACAGTGGGTTTCTACACCGCGACGAGTTTGCGAAGTAGCTGGGACGAAAATGGTTGCCTAAGAACAGCTTTCGCAGGTCTGCTTGTTGGTCTGCTTCCCCATTAGCATCTTGCCTCATATAAATTAGCGGCAAATTGTAATCATGTTCCTTACCCTGCCTCTGCCTTTATTTCCAACTGCTAATAGTCACAGTCGGCAACCCTGTAAGTGCTGCTTTTAATTCAAGCAGGTACCATACATGTCCCTTGTCTGCCCACAAAGGTGGTTTTGTTCCCCGGGTAACGACAATGGGGTCTGGTGGCCGGTGATTCTTAATCGGCAGGTGTGTTAACCAGAGCCCCGGGAGGGGGAGTAGATCACCAACATCTTTATTTTCTTTTTGAATATTTCAATCAAATCGTTCTCGCCAATGAGTGGCAGGGTAACTGTATAAGAGACAGAGTATTATTAATACATGTATAACTAATACATAATTAGTTTAAACACACCGACAAAGCTTCAGTGTAGGAGAATGAAAACAAAAAGCAACAACAATTATATAACAGTTCATACAAGTGGGGTATATGATTGGACTTGTTTTAAATTCAGTAATAAAACAGTTTGAGACAAATGTATTTCTTTTGTGTGTGTGTTTTTTTTCATCACTGTTATCAAACTCCCGTGTGCACTAGATTGGTTAATTCATCAATTTCTGTCACACGTTGTAACACGTCGTGCTAGCACTGAATCAACTCAAGTCATTGTTCATAATAAATGCAACGCTAATATCGAATTCAATTCACTGACTGTTAATGCCGTATACAAGTGTATAGCGCAGCTCAATATCAGAGTTAAATCAAACACAACTTTCTTTCACAAAGTTCCTTTCATGACTCCCCACAACTAAGACGTACGACACACAAAACACACTTGACGATCCTTCAGAAAAAGCTAAGAAAAATAGGCACGTCAAGCGCGAGAAGAGCGTTCTCTATCTAATCTCTCAAAAACACGCAGCGCATAATAAAACATAATATCAGGTCGGAACAAATATTAACGAACTCCCACACTCAACGATGGTCTTCAACTTTTCTATACATATTGTGTTTTTTTTCATTTTTTTTTAATTTAAAAGCTGATATTAAAATGAAGGGTTAATCCAAACTTTTTTTTTCTTTGGGGAAAAAAAGTTTTAAAATCCTTGGATTAGAGAAATAATAAGGAAAGATACGCTGTTACAAGAAACTCGTTGTCAAATATTCAAATATTTTGACACAGAAAGTCGCTCAACCGAAAACGTGTGACATGAAAAAGTAGATTTACGACGGTCATTGCAAGGAGGTGTATGTGATAAGTTGGATATCTGAATGAAAACGTTGATTTTTTAAAAACTTCAATATAATTTATATGTATAGTTAATAGATGGGGATAATTGCTTTTTGTTACTGTACTTTTACATCATGAAAACAGAATAACTTCAGTTTTATTTTACAACGTCTCTTATAGACAGATAGACTTGTGCTTGAACGTAACCGGGGAGGGGGGGGCGGGGCGGGGGCCTTAAAGGTCTGGTTCACTAAATGCGCTCGCTACTTCAATTCTCGGGGGCCATAGTCTTTTTCGAACTTTGATCAATCGTCTTCTTTTGCATCCGTGATACTTCACATATTTGTGATTCTTTGTTTTATTGATTTTTGTCCATGTTAACAAATGTTAAACTAGCAAGTTGAGAACGACATTCTTAAATCTTTATTTAAACAGATAAAAAATGATATTTTCTTTATATTTTTCAAGTGTTTGGTCAATATAAATAAAATAGTGTGTATTCAGACACAGTTTCGTGTTTATTAACTTACATTTTTGTACTTATTTCTGTTTCTTAAATTAATTGACCATGAACATTTTTAGGACCGTTATAAATGGAGAATTTAATCTCTTACCTTTTGTTTATGGCTCGTTCTAAAAACAGTCCATAATAAAGGACGATACTAAAGTTTAAAAATAATAACAAATAATACGACACACAAAGTCAGAGCTAATTACAATAAATACGTTTTTAATGTATGAATTTCAATTAAATTACAACAGCAAAAGAATGTGATTAAAAATCATTAACTTACAGTTTGCAGGTACCGGTACTGTGTATAAAAATACAATGAGCACAAAATTGTACAACGAAGAAATTGAAAAATCTACACACAACAAAGTATTAAATAATGACACACAGCACATCTCGTGGTAAAGGAAAGGAAAATCTCCCACACGTTCAGTCGTTCAACCTTTTATAGTCTACTTCAAATGATCTTTCTACAAAATAATACGCAGTCTCACTGCTTCCCGCATTCTCGAGATCATTCTACATCGTTCGACTGAAACGGACGATAGAAAGCTAAAAACGTAAACAAAGTGATATTTTTCTATCCACCCCCAAAACGGCCTTGACTGAAAAGAGGTCATGCACGTGGAGTGCGGGCTAAACACGTCATCCTTCATAGCAACATCTTCTCGTAATTGAAATCACAGAATTAAGCTGCTCATTTCAGTAAATTGTGCTCTGATTCAACTCCTAGGTTCACGTATGCTCTCCTCTGAACCCTGTTTCACGCCCCTCCCACCAACTTTATTTCAAACCACTACCCGCATAATATTGACGCCCCTCCCCAAACCTTGTTTAATGCACATCTTACCCCCCAACCTTGTTTAACACCACTCCCCACACGCTGTTTCTATGCCGTCATCACACCTGGTCTCATGCTCCACCCTACACCATGTTTTACTCCTCTTCACACTGTCTTCAAACCACACCATACCTTAGTTCACTACCACCAAACATTGTTTCTTGCCTCCAAATACCTTTTGACAATCCCCTACCCACATCTTGTCTTACTCACCCCCACATATCTCCCTTCACGTTCATCTCAACATTTTGTTTATTCCCCCCCCCCCATTTCCTTTTTCCGAACACCTTGTTTTACACCCTTTTTATAACAGTGTGTATGCCCTTACCAAAACCTTCTTTAATGTCCCTCCCAAAACCTTATATCATGCCCTTCCCAAACCTTATTTCATGCCCCTCCCAAAACCTTGGTTCATGCCCTTCCTTAATTTATCATTACATCTTCTTCATCCCTTTCTGTTTAGTGAACTTTTTCACAAACCTATAAGTTGTTTTGTTTTTCTCACCGTCTGGTTCCTTCACTCTTCCTATCCATCACTAACAATATTTTTCTTTCTTATCGTCTGGTTCCTTCACTCTTCCTATCCATCACTAGCAATCTTTTCCTTTCTTATCGTCTGGTTCCTTCACTCTTCCTATCCATCACTAACAATATTTTTCTTCATTTTCGTTAACAAAAGATATGATACAAAAAAACTAAGTAAAGAATTGTTCAACAAAGTTGCCATTTATAGTCACCAAAAAAGATAATTAATCTTTCGAAAAGAACTATAAAACTTTTCCAAAAAAAAAAAACACATAATAAATTTAGAAATAAGATGTAAATATTTTTAAGGAAAAACAAATTAGACAATTCACTGCAGTCAAAAAATAAAACAAAAATAAACTTTAATAATTTTGTGTTATTGATTTTTAACGGCATGATTTTATAATAGTTTTCAAATGTATGAATGACATTTACTACTTCATTTAATAAAACATAAAGTTAGGGTGCTGGGTGACCGAGTATTCTTAACTGATCTAATCTCAAGTTCATTGTCTATAATTGTATCCCCACTGAAGGCCAGTCTAGCAAAAACATCACCAGCTCCCCCAGGTGGATGGGACTCGTTAACCTTAGATGGCAACGCATTTATGAGATGGAAACTCTGAATTCAAACCACTACAACCAACTCCCGTGACGCCACTGGTGTCAAGCTGTATCATCCACATGTTGTTCCTTTGGATTATCCAGCGGCGTGTGGAGAGAGGCGATGTCTAAGGAAATAGCAAAAAGCATCATCGCCGGCCTTAGGACTTCGCCCTGCGAAGTCCACACCATCGTCATACTGTGACGGATGCCAGCAAAAGTTATAGTTAAAAACTTGGTCAAATTTGTCGGAACCCAACAAGCACTGTTCCTGAACGCTTTGATGAACGCACCCAAAACTAAGCAAGGAAAAACTTTTGACTACCAATAGATCACGCGTGATTATCTTAAGTTTCCGGCTTTTCTTAAAGACGGTATGTTTCTTATATTGATGAATTCTTTATTAAACAACATTCTTTAGGTGTTATCACCTTAAAACATCGGTACAGGACTGAAGGTTTCGTGCGTAATTCTTTGTCATCAGTGATTTTTACACGCATTTATTTAGCTTGAAATTGTAGCTGTCTCGGTCAAAACTTGCATCTCAAATTTGACCCACTTCTTGATCTCAAACTAAGTTTAGAGCCTTGCAAGACAATTACTTTACAATTTTTAGTACATTTCAGGGGTTTTATTTTACTTTTTTAAAATTATTTTTTTTTTAAACTGATAAATCTTGCGAACAATAAATAACCTATCACTGACAACTAAAAGTCTCATCAAAGCGTTAATATTCCGATAATGAATCGAGATTGGGTATAATTTTAGGCTGATGTCTAGTTGTGTGTCCGTGACGCAATTTGCGTTGATCCCCTCCCCTTATTTTTTTTATTAGAGTTACATTTTCATTAATATGACGGTGGCAAATATTTATTGGTTGATTAATTATAATTTTTAAAATTTCATTGGTTGGCCTATTAAATATGTTAATGAGCTCCGCCATTTTATGAGATGTCTTTAGAAGTTGACCAGACTATGTTTCATTAATTTTTGGATATTCTTTTCGTTGGAACCTGAAATAAAGTGTGTAAAAGTGTATTCCATGAAAATGTAAGTTGGGTTTTTATTACTTCTTTATTTTATAATTAATTTTGGCCACTTTTCTTTTTTTTTTTTTTTTAATTTTCCTACTTTTCAGGGTCAAAACCCAGCGCCACGTTAGGCTAAGCCTAAGAAGAGTGTCAAAACGCTGGTTCTGATAGGGTCAAAACCCTGGTTAGGGAGAGGGTCAAAACCCCGTTAGGGAGAGGGTCAAAACCCTGTGAGGGAAAGGGTCAAAATCCTGTCAGGGAGAGGGTCAAAACCCTGTTAGGGAGAGGGTCAAAACCCTGTTAGGGAGAGGGTCAAAACCCTGTTAGGGAGAGGGTCAAAACTCTGTTAGGGAGAGGTCAAAACCCTGGGTAGAGAGAGGGTCAAAACCGGGTTAAGGAGGAATTTAGGGTTTAGTTTAGGGTGAGGGATAGATTTAGATCATTTTTTCATTTTTAAAAACTTTTTATTCCTAATTTTAGCAAAAACATGAGTTATTTTATTTTTCCACGGCCGCCATTTTGGTTGTTCCGACCCGTGAACATGTAAAAGTTCGCGGGTCGGGGCAACCAAGATGGCGGCCATGGTAAATAACGCGGACCCATCTCTAGAAATTTACCTAATTTTACTATCAGTGTGTCGGATTTAAATTGGTCTTATTTATTTGAGTTTAGATTTTTTTAAACAATATTTCTCACATATCTAATACAAGATTGTCCTCGCTTTGGCCTCCCTGGATTTTGAATGAATTTTCAATCAGGCTGTTTAACGTTTCTAAACAAGACAAAACACAAACATGACAAATAAACGAAAATCTCAACAGTTTAAGTGCACCCGTCTTTTCCATGAGGAATTGGAATCATCTAAAAACAATTTATACACATTAATTGAAAATGTTGTTATTAAAGAAACATAGTCAACATAGCATCACTATTTTAAGTCTCGGAGAAATAACTTTAGTAAAGGAAGTAGATTCTCATTTCTTTTTGGGAAGGCGTCATAAGCTAGGAGGTTGGCCACGATGACATCAAATATAATAATATAAATATAACGAAGTGGCTATTGGTACCCGGCTACCAGAATTGAGAGGTTGGGATTAAAAAACCTTTTAAAATATTATTGTTGGGTTTGTAAGACCAAATGAGGTATCAGATGAAAGATAATTGAATGTGCTATACGTTTGTAACCTTAATTCTTCATTTTTAACTAAAATAAACTACCACAAATGACATCCGAATAGCATTTTCAAAATGGACCCAGACACACAGCGTCTCCATTTGCACCCGGGTACCATTAGACTCAATGCTATTCGGGTGTCATTTTTAGTAGTTTATTTTAGTAAAACTGAAGAATTAAGATTACAAACGTATAGTACATTCAATTATTTTTCATTTGATACAAACTTTCCTCTTACAAACCCATCAATAATATTTTAAATCGTTTTTAATCCCAATCTCTCAATTCTAATATCCGGGTACCAATAGGTGCTGCCTAAAAATAAATCTAGTGTGGGATCCAATATTCTGATAAAGAAAAGAAAATCCCATGCAACAGTCAAGCGAAAGATCCTAAAAAGCAGTTCAAGGTTTCCTCCCGCCTTTTTTGTGTGAAAAGGAAACGTAGATTATGAATAGCTCAACACGAATAAGCACACGAATTTATCAAAAGAGGCTTTGCACTAAGATCCTTAATGTAGAAGTAGCCGTGTGGCAGTGTGGCTTATAGTTACAAATCCGCAATCAATAGAATGCACTTCTGGGGAACTGTAGCTTGTATTCTTTGAGGTACAAGCCCGTTGAACCTTCAAATCTCTCACACATTCAGCCGACTCGAAGTAGCCCTTCCACACACAGTGTCAGTGCAGCAGTGCACACACACCCAGCAACAGACGGAGTTGACTACTCGATCACAGCTCGGGAAAAAGCCCGGGAATTTAAATCCCGTCTGCCTTATGTGGCCATTATGATGTCCACGTCATGAACTGTTCAACTTGTCCCCCTTTGGACAACATGCCCAGCACAGTGGGTGTGAACAAGCTCGGGGTAATCAATCCTACCACAGGAGCGGGCTTCTTTGTCCCAATGGTGGCACCCTGCCACATATAAAATGTTACATAAATGCAGGTAAAAGAATTTTAAATAAAGGGGGATGGTTTAAAACGACCCCAACTGACATTTCATTCAAATGAACGGTAAGTGAAACACCTAGACATGAACTAAGCTGATAAAATTAGATGAGTTCGGACATAATCGAAAGAATCATTGACCATCACCCAGATGAGAACAGAGCATTGCCCTACCCGCATATATCTGAATAGGTTGCACCCACTGCGGAACCCGAGCTGCCGCCACTGTGGCCAGGTGCCGGAGGCGATCGAGCACCTTCTAGCCGAGTGCTCAACGCTGGCGACTGGAGTGACTGGGGTCCTCCAAGCCAACCATGTCGAGAGTCTTACTTACGGGACTGCCCACCAGATGAGGCAGGCCTGTACCTTACTTACAGGGGCCATTAAAGAGCAATAGATCGGTCCTTTTCAGTGAATGTAATATTTCAATGATCTTCCTTTACACCATTGGGTGCTGAGGAGTTAAAAAAATTGTTAGTAAATGACTCTACGATAATCTTTTGAAAGCGCTACAACGCGAATTCATGTCATTTCTCACTGAGCTGGAAATTGAAATGGAAGGCTCTAAAGCAGCGGTTCTTAACCAGTGTGTCGAAACCATTTTTTGGCGTAAAGACCCTTAAGGTCATGGGAAAACACACATTTAAGAAATAACAACGAAATTAATTTTACGCTTTGGAGTGACCATAAAAGGAGGGACCTGATTTAAAAGTTCGCGGCATTAGAAATTTTGAGAACCACTGCTCTAAAGAAACGTAAAGCGTTTTGATACAGTTAATATACGTAAGATAAAATCCCATGTACATTTCCTCAGACAAATTTTCCTATGAGAGCCGAACCAATAACAATCACATCATAAAATAACGCCAGAATTATAAAGATTTATAAATTATATCCGGGATATTTGTTCAATATTCAATTTACCTTTATTATGTTTTTAGAATAATTTTTTTTTTTCAATTATTTTTTTTTCCATAAAATTCAATCACTTTTTTTTTCTTATTTACGTAAGGTCGTGTTATTTCAGACCTTTCACTACGAGATGACATACTGGAATGCGTAGTAGGAGACTGAAATGTTTGCTTGCTGGGGTCGTGTTTATACCGCTGATCACATACTATAATCTCAATCAAGTGTGGTCTGAAAACGGGGGAAATATTGCGAAGAATAAAGAAATCAAAACTATGCCTTCTTCAGCAAAGGTACGAAATATCGCTAAGCGAGACGAGAACAGTTTACGGGAAGGTTTTTCTGGCAATATCATAAAAAATGATGATATATTAACGAGATCTAGCCATCGTTTTGATCTGGATGAGCTAACAGATGCTGGTGGCTTGGAAGGCGCTCAAACCAAGACATTGGACCCTTGCTTCGAGTCCCCGTATTTCCTATGCGACAACGAACCGACGAAACCCATCACGAATCGGACGTTTAACGTTGCCTATTTGAGACGCCCTGACTGGCAGCCGCGTGACGTGTTTAATTTCTCCCGATGCAGGTTCTCAAAGTGTGTGTACCAAGCGGAAAACGTAACCCGGGACACAGATGTAGTCCTCGTGTATGGGCTGAGACTCTCTGATAGCTACCCCCTTCCAAAGCGATGGCCCCATCAGGTGTACGTTTTTGCCGACTGGGAACCTCCGAACCGCGTCAACGCGACGTTCTTAACAAGTAAGTTAGCAACAGTTCATTTGTCCCGGTTTAGAGCCCCACAGACCTCATCATTATTGCTTTTTTATTGCCAATTAAAAGTAGCATTCTAACACTGTGATCCCTTTATTGGAAATATTTTTGCGTTAGCCCCGAATAAGCTAATCCAGTTTCGACACCCCCGGAATAAAAAAAACGTATTATTATTTCAAGTTCAATGTCTTCACCAGACGATAGCGAAGTTTGCAGGTGTGGGAAATGGGGGAAGGGGGAGTGTTGGGAGAGGGCGTGACGCATCCATCGCTCATAACAAGCAAAGGTTCGCGTGACCTTACCAAACTTACTTTAGACTTACTGTTATCAATATCCGGCATGTTTATAAATTGACTTTCAAAACACACCCCACCCATTTACTCATCCGCCCATTTTTTTTTCAAACACAATTCTTATAACGCAGAAACATCCATACCTAAAACTCAAAACAGTGGAGTTTTTTTTTTATTCACAACTTTTTTTTTAGGAAAAAAAGATGTCTCTTTAAAAACAAAATATTGCATGCTAAAGATTCATCACAGGTGTAGATTACTAATTTCTACCATAATACCTTTCTAAAAAAGGGTTGAGGTTTTTGGAGGAAAAGACATGTAAGAGGTAACTTTACAAAGGTAAACGCTCAGAAACTGACTACAGAATATATTTTTGCACACAAAATCTAAATAAATCTTCTAACACAAATTCGGCATGGTATCACATCAGATTGAAAGGTAAAACGATTGCACTGTGTGAGAGTCTGGGGTTGGAGACGGGCTAGATATTTTATACTACATCTGAAGAGAAACTAAAGGTAAACAGCTTACAGCAAAACCTTTACATTAACGATGGTTACTCTAGGGACATTTTTGTAAAGAATTCATTAATGCTCAATTGTTTGTTGATGCCCCTTCTTCTAATTGTTGTGAAATTCTTCCCCCAGACAGCAGCTCCGTGTGGAACCACGCCTTCAACATGACCTTCACCTACAGACTAGACTCAGACATACCAGCGGTCTACTTTAGACTCAAACCCAACCCGAGGCGTACCAAAGACAGACCTGACTACTGTAAGTGAAGACGGACAGACGAAGAAATAAAAAAAATTAAATCATAGCTAATAATTTTTTTTTTTAAATCGAGGCCTACTCATTTAAATTTGACAAGTCCTTTGCAACAGGTTCTTTCAACCACGACAATGCAAACAAAACAAAACAAAAGTGCCCGCGTCCATAGTTTATTAAGGTGTCGCGTCCAAGAAGCCATCACAACCTGCTTCCCATTATCAACTATTTATATCCAGATCAACTAGCCAAACAAAAGAACAGGACTGCTGTCTGGTTTGTAAGCCGATGTAGCGTGCCGTCGAGGCGAATGGACTTTGTCAAAGAGATGAAGGTAAATGCCTAACAATTTTCTGCAGCATTTCAAAACTTTTTCTTTTTTTTAAATAGAGGCGACCCGAAACTGAGCGCAACCAAAAAGATGGCTTTTCAATGTGTTTGCTTGTAAGGTTCTAACCGAAAACACTGCTTTTCAATTTGTTTGCTTTTAAGGTTCTAACCAAAAAGATCGCTTTTCAATGTATTTGCTTTTAAGTTTATAACCGAAAAGATTGCTGTTCAATGTGTTTGCTTTTACGGTTCTAACACAAAAAGATGGCTTTTCAATTGGTATTACTTTTTGTAAAATAAGATGTTTGGAACCCCTTTCCTTTCCAGAAATACACCGATGTTGACGTATACGGTGCATGCGGCAAGCGGTGCACATTGCATTCTGAGGACTGCACCGACAATTTCGCCCAGTACAGGTTTTACTTGTCTTTCGAAAACTCCTTCTGCACCGACTACATCACGGAAAAACTGTTCAAAAATTTCGTCGAGGGCCGGCACATCGTCCCGGTGGTGCGGGGTAGTGGCGGCTACGACAAGCATTTCCCGAAAGGACTGTTCATCAACGCCGCGGACTTCAGAAGCCCGAGAGAACTGGCGATCCACCTGAATGTTCTCGGTTCTGACCACGAGAAGTACAGCAAGTACTTGGAGCGTAAAGACGCCTACGTGATCGGGGAGCTGACTCACCAGCGTGAAGCGGGCTGCGAGCTGTGCAGATATCTGCAGACGCGGCAGCCGGAGTCGAAAGTCTACGACATGAAACGATGGTTCGGGGACGGGCATTGCAAGGGGGCGGCAGAAATACGTTGGCCGACAAGTTGAGAACAGTTTAGCACACGGTTGATGTAATTGATTGAGTATGTTCTTCGTGCTATGAATATGATGTAGTCATGATTCTTCTTAATAAATAAGTTTATTTTTCGATTTTTTTTATTTTTTTTTACTAGATTTCCTTTTATTTTCACAAGGTGATTCAAATGTTTTATTCATTATTTCGGCACTTGAGTTTAAACTTCTTCAACCCCTTAAGTATAGGAGATACTGGCTTGGCCGTGAGCTGAGGTTATGGGCTGGGGTGGTGGGCTGAGGTGTTGGGCTGAGGTTGCGGGCTCTGGTGGTGGGCTGAGGTTATGGGCTGGGGTGGTGGGCTGAGGTTATGGGCTGAGGTGGTGGGCTGAGGTTGCGGGCTCTGGTTGTGGGCTAAAGTTATGGGCTGAGGTGGTGGGCTGAGGTTTGTGGGCTGAGGTGGTGCGCTGAGGTTGCGGGCTCTGGTGGTGGGCTGAAGTTATGGGCTTGGGTGGTGGGCTGAGGTTTGCGGGCTGAGGTGGTGGGCTGAGGATGTGGGCTCTGGTGGTGCGCTGAGGTTATGAGCTGGGTTTGTGGGCTGAGGCTATGAGCTGGCGTGGTGGGCTGAGGTAGTTGACTCAGGTGGTGTGGGCTGATGTTGCTGGTTGTGGCGGAATGAGGTGGCTGGCTGATGTTACGGGCTGAGGTGATGGGCTTAGGTCGTGGGCCGCCAAAGTGGCCAATACATGTAGAAATGAAATATACCAATTGAACCAAAAGCTGGCGGAGCTAATTAAATAGTATTTCTATGTTAATTTTCAGATCTCATAACTTTTGAAAGCATTGTACATAAATTAAACTTTAACTTAACACTCTCTCAACATTCGTAAATTTTCTATAGTCTAGAAAACGTATATAGAAAAACAAATTAACAAATTTAAAAAAAGTATCGTGGTTTCCATTTGTAGGGTTTGATTGATTGATTGATTGGATACTTCTATAGCGCTGGTATCCATGTTACTTTAGCATGCTCACTGCACTCAGGTGTCATCAAATCTATTAAACAAATAAGTTTTTAAATTTTTCCTAAATAATTTGCTGTCCTTGTCAGTACTCATTAAAGATGAAGGTAAAATATTCCATGTTTTTAAGTGATTTTTTAGGAATACAATTATTCAATTTAAAAAAAAATATTTGTATCTACAAATAAACCATTGAAAGAGCTGGGGTTATAATTGAATTGCCAGCCTTCCAGGGTGTCTCAAACTTTGGGACATGACGGCTCAATAAAGTCTAACTCAGGTAAATTTAAAATGAGACGCAAAGAGAACCCTCGAGTCGTGTGAAAGTTCATTTTAAAAGTAATTGTAAAATCCTTTGTACTCCAGGGGGCTTGAAGCGTTGACATGTGAAAATATAGCTGTAATAGGAATGACTTTGTTGTTGTTGTTGTTGTGTTTTTGTGTTGTTGTGGCTTGGTGTTTAGGTTGATGGAAAAAACGAGACGTCTCACACCAGTCGGCAAGGGGAACAACAACAACAACAATTTTTAAAATTAAAATAAGGTCAAACCCACCCTGTTTAGTATTCTAGGAGTAGCAATTACGTTTAGCTCCTGTGGCATTTAAGTGCATCTACTTCTCTGTGTCATACGTGGCAGCTGTGTCCTATGCGTGTAACTATAACTCAATGGGTTTGTTCTTTCTTTCTTTAAATCTTTCATTTGACAGAGACGACCGTAAAGATCAGGGTAAGTAAGGGTAATTAAGATTGACACTTCCTGGTTCAGACAATTTTTTTTTTTTTTACAGACTGGGCATTGACTAGTTTTATGAGCTGTGGAAAGAAAAAAAACAACCTAAACATTATTATGATCCCTGGGCAGGATGCGACCCACTTTCTCCTCAGTCCACCCTTCCTTAACCACACCTGACACGTCTTGTCACGGTCCTCCTTCTGGCAAAGCTACGACGCAAGTCCTGCAGCCGACCCCTACTCGCTAACTCTAATAAAAAGATGATCGACTATTCCTGGGAAATAGTTTTTCTGCCCTTTTACTTTTAAGAAACTGTCCATTGAGTGGTTTAAACAAAAATGGGTTGAGTGTGTTGGGTGAGAGAAATGGAACATGAGATCAGAGACGTTATTTCGGTAGGGCAGGGTGGGGCATTTGCCCCCCACCCCCGCTGAACTTTAAGGATTCATTTCAATTGCTATGTACCCCGGCGAATCCCGCAATAAACAATTTAACAAGCGACCAAAATTTTTTTTGTATCATCCCATCCTTTGTTAGTTTATAGTCTAGATTTCAGAAAGTTTTTCTGCACTAAGAAAAGTTTATTTTCACTTCATTTCAAAATCGATTCGATTTATGGTGCATTAGGTGGCCTACTTATTTTGGCAGGCATAAGAAAATTGAAGAAATCGGTTTCTTCCAGAGTTACCTCATCAAAGACCAAGTCTTCATCATGGTTGAATCAATCATTTGCATCGCAGCATTGAACTGAACAAATCCAATTTATCATCTTCAGAAAGCCTTTTTGACTTGCTAATAAATCTGAAACAATTGGGGTGGGGGAGGGGGGGGGGGTAATAATGACAGGCTGAACTAAGTAAACCGAATTTCGTCTCTTTCGAAAGCACTTGTGATGGCGTATGAAAATGGTTGCGAAATATTTGCACTTGCACTATTTATAGTTTAGTATTACTCGTAGTGCGGCTATATTAGACTGGCAGTAGAAGAAATAGACAGTTTGACAGGTATTGATTTGAACAGTTTTTTCTTTCGATACATGATCGTTCCGTATTATTTACTTCCAAATTTTAACAACTGTCGAGATGCACGATGATTTCGCATTAGCGAACTGAGTACAACGGCATAAGTCTAAAAATAACTTGGGGTGCCCCGTAAATCAACATAAAAAATATAAAAACCATTCGGTACCCTTGAAAACCCCCAAAAACCTTAATTAAAAGTGTCACTGGAATTTCAGGATTCATTCATCATGTCATAGGTATCAGTTTATATTTTTTTACTAATTATTGTGGGTGACAGATGAGATATTTAAAATTTATGGTTCGTTAATTAGTCAACCCTCAAGCTAGCTATTTACTATATATTTCTGGAAAAATATTGCTTCGTGTAAAATAATCATTTGTATCATCGGTGTATTTAAATTGAATTATACGCCTATTCAATTTTACTTAAGAACATAGTAACTTACTTATGCCTTTAACCCCGCGAGGGCATATGCTGTTTACAAGAGCTTTCCATACAACTCTGTCATTTGCTTTCCTTTTCGGTTGCTTCCAGGTCAATCCCTTACTTTGTGTAGCTGCCTCCAGCTCTTAGGCCTTCCTCTATTTTATTTTTCCTGTAGATTCCATGTTAGGGATTGTCTGGTGATGCTGTCTTGGGGTGTTCGGAGAGTGTGCCCTATTCACTTCCATCTTTTTCATGTGGTAATCTTCAACAAGAGACCCAAGTATGTCCTTTCTAGTAATCTTTGTAGCTGATGGTGATGGTGGTGGCACAGACCTTCATAAACACTTTTCTTAGAAAGATCCTGAGCATCAAATGTCCACACACCATCACCAAAAATGTGTTGCACACGTAACACTATAAGCTCATTGTAGATTTCACTTCTTTTTTTCAATTAACATGTGCACAGGTTTGCACATAAATTATTAACTTTTAAAATGTCGTGCCCAATAGTTTTATGTCTAGATTTTTCCACTGGCCTTAGTCAGCTTATGACACAGCAGAGTTAGAGTTAAGACACTCAAAAATTAACCCCCCCCCCCCCCCCCCCCCAAAAAAAAAAAACTACACAAAACTAAGAAACAAAATCAAAAAATTATTCATCAATATGTCATTGTGAGTTGTACTAATTGTATGTCTCAAATATGTAAATCTGGATAATCTATCAATAAGATTTTAAATGTTCATTCATGAATCTTTCCGGTGCGATAGTTATCTACGAATTAAATGCAAAAACTATGTCTGCTTGTACAGTATTTTTCACTACTGTCAGGACCAGGATAAGAATTCAATTGGTTTTTTAATATACCCTTTACCTATTAAAATGATAGTTATTGAAATAATGATTTCATGAAATGAGTCATTTTTACAATTTATTTGAAGGGTTTAAAAAATAAAAGACCTCCACCAGAAAGTTCTACGTTGTTCCACGTAGTTATAAAGCTTGTGAAAGTACCAATGACATTAACAAGATTTTGTGGATGATTAAATATCAGTTTAGTTCTATGTAATATATTTCTTTACTTTCCTGGCAATGTCCTCGGTACAGTTGAAGATATCTCGTTTAAGTTTCTTGAAGTTTCTACTTTATTCTAGATCGTTTTATTTTGTATAATTGTTTAGCGTTATGTAAATGTCTTATTTATGTAACTTAGGCTGCTATAGGTCTATAAGATTGTCTCAACTGTTATCAAAACACAAGATAGTTTTGAAATTTCGAGAAATTGGCAAAGAAGTTTAGAGGATTCTACACTGCATTTCCCTTATAATACCCGTATCTGTACACTAAAATTGTTGGTAAACAAACCCTTGATACTCCCCTTTAAAATATCTGTGGATTGAATTTAGATTTAGTTTTTTTTTTAAATTGTGTTTTCTTTATATTTTGTTTTAAAATAAGCCTTAACATATTTTTATCCGTAATCAGCCAATTGGATAGATCGTGATGACTACTAACAACGGAAAAATTCATTCCCATTTTGTTCCCCTCCTTTGTCCTATTGAATGATCATCGACGAAAATAGAAGTTACCAGAGGTAGTGATGTCATGCTGGGGGAAAAAAACATATTTCAATCCTTCGTATTGACAAGTGATATTCAAATCAGGCTTTGATTGAAACCAAGGGATTTCGGATCTATCCACTTTCTATGATCGTTTTCTCTTGGAAAATAAAAAAAATCGAAAAGGACAATTAATTGGATCAAGTGCTCAGTTAGGATATTTTTCTATCTTAAAAAATAAGCTATAAAAATTCGCACGATTTTTGTAGGCCATCAAAGGGTCCGAAAGATGAGGCTGACTCGTGCTTTCCCCTTTGGTAACGGGGATTCGGTGTTCTTGTCCAACTGTTGTGTCCTTACTGATATCTCTCTTTTTTTTATATAGAAAAATTAATTATTTTTACGCGCCCCCCCCCCCCCAAAAAAAAAAAAGATGATGCATTTTGGTTCCTTCTTGTTTTATTTGGCATTATTTTAATTGACAGGTTTCGTTTCACTTCAACATTGTCGTCTGGCGGATAGCGACAGCTTCTCGGCGTGCTTCTGACGCCTACCCTGCAACGCGGAGGGAGGGGGGGGGTGTTCTGCTAAATCAAAATCAATCTTTAAAGTTTGTTTTTTAAACCAAATGTCCTGTCTTTTGATTCAAGCTTCACCAAATCTTGGTTTACTATTTCATTCTCATAGCTTGTATACAGTCCTTCAATTATTGTCTATTTTGAAATCAAATATGTATACGTTGTCCCCAGGTTTCTTGGCTACAGGTGTGCACCATACCAGCATTTCACCCTCTTAGGTCAGTGATTCCAAAAGTGGTCTATATTGACCCCCAGGGGTCGACGACAACTAGCAAGGGGTCCATGTCAGCGAGGAAAAAAAATTGGGGGTCCATGAAATGAAAATGGGGGTCAACGATTGTGGATCTCTTGTAAGTAGGTCGTGACTTCTATTTTGGCATTCCATGAATGGAATAATTCACATACACAGATAGTACCTATTTACTTACATAATATTACCTTGTAATATAAAGACATATATCTTCCTACATAAATAATGAAATTACCTATGAAGTAAAAAAAATTAAAAAAACATAAAACTGTTTAAGAATTATTATAAACTAGCAGGTAATATCAGGTAAGCAGGGGGTCTACACAAAACCAGAAAACGTGGCAAGGGGTCTACGAGACGAACAAAATGTTTGGGGACCTCTGTCTTAGGTCAACCAGCCCGTCCGTGAACAATTGAAGACCTTAGTGCTAAAAGTACCTAAGTCACAAAATGCACATTTAGAGATAATCAAGCTCAAATATACTTTTCGTCTATAAAATATGACTACTTTCATTTTTTTTCTTTTTCAATTAAGGGCCTAATGCACATTTTAATGTGTTCAAATTTCTGCAGTACACAGTTTAGATTGATTTTGACAAAAATGTGACTTAAGTACTTTTAGCACTAAGGTCTTCAATTTCACTGGGGTTTCCGTAAACCCTTCTTGGGTCTCAAGGGCAGCCGCTGTCAGCTACATGATCAGTGATATGTCTCGTCACTGATGTGTCGTTCGGAGCGCAGCGTATATCCAGACGTGTGTGATCTGCATATGACGGAAAGACTGGGGAATAGATCAGATTTAAGAGTTTAGCTGCATAAAAACTAGTTGTTTTTTTTTTTTTGGGGGGGGGGGGGGGGGGAAGGTGACCCGCGGCACCAAGTTTAGTACTACAAACGACAACATCTCCTGCAGTCGACAAGGGAGGAGTGGTTTCAAAACCGCCTCGCTCAGTCGATCATTATCTGCACTTGCATTGTTTAGGAAAAATGACCAGGCTCTATTTACCCTACCCACTCCCAGAGGGAGATGACGGAGCAGCCCTCATTTAAGTCTTGGGGGTCAGGCGTAGTGCGTGATAATCCTTCATTTAAGTCTTAGGGGGTCAGGCGTAGTGCGTGAGAATCCTTCATTTAAGTCTTGAGGGGTCAGGCGTAGTGCGTGAGAATCCTTCATTTAAGTCTTGGGGGGTCAGGCGTAGTGCGTGAGAATCCTTCATTTAAGTCTTGGTGGGTCAGGCGTAGTGCGTGAGAATCCTGTCAGCTTTACCGGGCGCACCCAGTGCCCAGTTACTAGTCCGCCAGCAAACCCCCTGTAGACGTCAGGATCTCTTGTTGCTAAGCGGCACTGCGATCACTGAATGATTTAGCCCAAGTCGAAGATGGTAGAAAACATCAGTAATATCGGCAACGTTACTGCGCAAGAGTGTCTCGTAAGCAGTGGTTCTCAACCTTATTAATGCCGCGGCACTTTAATACAGTCCCTCGAGTTGTGGAGACCCCCCCCCCCAGCCATTAAATTATTTTGTTTCTTCTTCACAACTGCGTTTGTCATTAAGTGTTCAGATGCTCTTAGGCGACCCCTGGCAAAGGGTCTCGACCCCCTAAAGGGATCGCGACCCACAGGTTGAGAACCACTACTCTAAAGTGTGAAATGAATCAAAAATTATTTTTTTTTAAAACTATCCAAAGTTTTGAAACCGTGCTCCCTTTTTTAAATGTTCTTGACATTTCTTCTTGGCGAAATAGTTTTCAGACAGGTCTACAAGCATCTAAATTTATATATATATATATATATATATATATATATATATATATATATATATATATATATACATATATATATATTTTACCCCGCATCGATTTTGGCTGCAAAAAAACACAATCCGGGTGTTTCTATCTGTAAATCAGTTTATATTACTTCCCTTGGAAAAGTGAATAGAGATTACAATTGTAAAATTAAAGAAATATGTAGGTATTTCATCTAAGAATTATCCATAAGAAACGTATAATTACACAGCACATGTTCATTTTATCTTATTGTCAGATACGCCGACAGTTCAAAAAATTAGTTTTAGCAGCGCTCACACGTGACTTCTGTTATTTTAATCAAATACAAAGAAACGATCGTTGGAGCTCCATGTTTAATATCTTACTTTCAAATATTGATTAGCCTATTCCATGCGTATCCCTAGTCTAATTTTCTTTGTATAAACATACACTTTCTGTTATATAGAAAAAAAAAACTCAACATTTTGAACATCCATCAATCGCATCTGTGTCAACGTAACAAAATTAAAGGGTCTCAAAAGAAAACGCGTACAAAAATTCTTGAAATCCGTTCACCATTCAACAGTTAAAATCAACCTGTCGATATATCGCGTGGTTCAGAGCAGTGACCGTCACCCATCCACGCTTTCATATCGTAAATTTTATGGAAGCCTTTTTTAGTATTTAAAAACGCACAGACCTGGCAGCCCAAGCTTTTTTCAATATCATTTAAAGTTTTAAACATGTCTTTGTGCTCCAACAACTTGGTGTACGCGTGCACATCACCAGCGAGTGTCTTCAAGTGAAGGGCCAGTTCTTTGGCTGATGTGAAGTTGGCTGCGTTAATGAACGTGTTCTGGGGGAAGAATTTCTCGTACTTTGCACCACCTCGAACGACGGGGATGATGTGCATAGATGGTGCGAACAGTTTGAAGAATTTTTCTGTGATGTAATCGGTGCAAAGCGAGTTCTCGAAGGAGAGATAAAATTTGTACTTCCGGGGCAGCTCGGCGAAACAATCTGTGCCATTTTTTGAACAGGGTTGACCGCAACCACCAAATATGTCAACATCTATGTATTTCTGAAACAAACAAAAAACAAGAACATTAACACAATTTTAAAAATGCAACATTAAAAATTATAAATATTGAAAATCATTTCCTCTAAATCAGGCCTGCAAAACTCAAAACTATTAAGAAAATAATACTAATAAATATGATTTAGTTACTTCGCGCCGCCAAGTGGGTGCCGGCGGGCCGCATGCGGCCCTCGAGTCGTATGTTGTGCAGGCCTGCTCTAAATACAATTCACCTGTATTCTGCTACGAGTATTTCGCTACACACGAAATAAGGACACTGCAATCTAAGTCGCGCTATCGTATCTCAAATCGATTTTATCACCCACAGGACACACTCGACGTGTGGGGAGAGCACCACTAACCTGCATCTCTTGGACATATTTATCTCGCTTGGACGGCGTCCGGCAGTTGCTGACAAACCAGGCGGCAGTGCGGGTTTTATTCCTGGCGATGTCGTCTGGACAGAGATGCATAAGAAGTGATCGTTTACACTTTGCTAAATCAGATTATCGATTACATTTGCACATTAAGTCAAAGAATAATATTGCTTATACTATTATTTGAGGTCAATTATTTCATCTAAACAAAATCTTTCATTTCGAAATATGGCTAGTTAAAAAAAAATAATTTAAGAGATCACAAATTTATTCTATACATTTAAAGGCGGTATGCAAAAAAAAAAAAAAAAGAATTGCTAATATTTAATTACAGAATTCAATAAGAACCACCTTCGTATTGTTAAACATATTAGCCAGTCAAACAATAGGACTACTGGTATGGCCACGTTGATATCCATTTTTAACATTATCGCGATTAACAAAGTCAAAGTATTTATAATGTTGAGGTTGGAAAAATAATGCAATTTTGATGAAAAGGACTCAAACATGGTACATTACACGCATGTGCTAATTTGTATCGCGATTAACAAAGTAACATTATTTATAATGCTGAGGTTGGAAAAAAAAATGTAACTTTGATGAAATGGACGCAAACATGGTACATTACGCACAGGTGCAAATATTGTCTTTATGTTTGGTTCCCAGATGAATGTATGTTTCATTTTTTTAATTACGTTTTTTGTGCCATTTATGACGTCATCTGGATGGATATTGAGTCTTAGAGAGAATCGTTATTTCTTTTATCCTTTATATTAACTTCGCCCTTGTTCTCTTTTTTTTTTTTTTTGGTCACAAAATCTTCGGAAGGTTAAATTTCTCACTTCATGTCATCCTATCGAGCTGAAACTTGGCATACGTACTTGTTGCCGATGAAAACCCCTAAAAATTGTATTTTTTCCTGTTTTTTCAAGGGAAGATGAATGAAGAATGCCTTGCTCAAAGGGTGCGTGTTTCAGTATGGAGATTCATTGTTTATCTGTTGCAATGTACTTTGTATTTGTGACTTATTTTGGAATGAAGCAATAATAAAAATTATTTTGGAAGGGGAAAATTTAAAAAAATATGTAAGTACTTTCGACAGAAATTTACCAATTTACATAATGGCTTCTTAAAAAAAGGGGGATAAATAAGTACAATTAAATATATGCACAGAAAAAATCCTTTAAAGGATTTCTAGGTAATACTTTGTTATTAGTGGTTGTTTAAGTTAAAAAAAAAATTGAGACAGCAAACGTTTTTCTCACCATAAATATTAGACAAGAACGTAAATATATTAAAAATTATGTTATCCCTTAGATTAAAAATTTTTGATTGGTCATTAAATCATATAGACAGAGGATGCGTTTCGGACGCCTGACAATTACAAACAAATAAGCCCAGTATGGGATTAGCCTCTTGCTCATTTCATTTAGCCTACTTTATTGTAAGGGACAATTAGGGATTGAGGGAGGGGGGGGGGTGGGAGTCGACGTCACTTTTTTTTTTCACCAATAGTGACACTGTACTTTTGTCAGGAGCCCAAAAACTCATTCCGGGCGGTATGAATAAATACACAAGTCACTGATTCTAGGGTTTAACGAAATCAAATTGATATTGACAAGTTTTAAATGCGTTACAGAATAAATACGAAACCCAAGTTTTTTAAATAATCCTTTTTCGTAATTAAAATGCGAATGGAATGTCTTGCATTAAAATCTTGATAATTTATGCATAAAAACTCCGGGTTCAATAGCCGATCAATTATTCCGAAAAGAATGTCTTCATATAAAAGAAGTAAAAAAAAAAAATTAATAATAATGGCCCACGTTATATGTGGAGTGCTTAAGGGCCTATCTGTCACATAAAAGTTACTCATGAGATTCTAAAAAATGTATTGATTTTCTTTTTCCGTCCTTCTCCTGATTGCCCTTGGCATTATTTAAAAATGTAAAAGAAATAAATATATATAAAAGAACAGGCTAATCGAATCACGTTAGCGATTTTTATCTGGGCTTGAGCTATTGCTACCAATCGATACGTAGAATGTCTCAGCATAATTTATTTACAAGCTGAAGGCGCCGACCAGGCACGCAACCAAACACACACAAAAAAAAAAAAGAAGTTACCACAGATCCCATTATTTTCGTCGTCAGAAATTTAGTTACGTCAGCTTGTACGCTAAAGCTAATATCGCATTTTTTACAAAATTAATTCGGAATTAAAGTCTCTTGAGTCGTTGTTGAGATAATATGTAACATAACGGAACGATATATTTGTCTTTTTGCTTTAACTGTTTCCTTTGAATTTGAACCTTTAAACAAAAAAAAAAGGAAGATATTTTTTTTTATAATATAGCTTACATCCTGAGCAACGTATGCAATGCGTAAGAAGCATAATTTGATTAAACTCTTAAAATACGTGTTATTTATATTAATGAAATATGATGTTTATTGAGTAATATTTTGGAAGGAAAACAAAAACTGTCGAGAATATAGCCAGACAACGATTATGAAAAAGATTCTTGAAATAGGTAGACAAGGCGCATGAGACCGACAGACAGACACCTTAAAACAGACATAAGTTGGGTATGCGATTAATCATCATCTCGCTGAATGGTCTTCACAAATATCTTATTTAATCTAAGAGGTCCGCTGTTATCGGGAATTTTTTCACCAAAACAGAGGCAACATATTCATTCATCTTTCCTCAGAAAAACAGTTTTAAAAAAATGATTTTCGGGGGTTGAGGTTGGGCCTGACAATTTCAAAGAATATAATGTCATCGGAACCGAGTGTGTGTGCTAAGTTTCTATCTCGATAGGTGAACGGGAACTGGGCAAATTAGCCGTCCAATTATTTTGCGAGCCAGCCAGCCACGAACAAAAGAGAAGTTAATATAAAGGATTTAATGAATCCAAATGTTCACTATATGTTTTACAGTCATGAGAATGTAGGCGAACAGATAAAGGTGATCTGGTGGCGACGAGACAGCTTATTCTTAACAGACACATAGATCAGGGTTTAGAGTTACGAGACGCATATATTGGGGATTATAGTTACGAGACGCATAGATCAGGGTTTATAGTTAAGAGACACATAAATCAGGGTTTATATTTACAAAATTTTCTAGCCCTATGGTCGTAGTTTACACAACCTTGGGTCAAGTACTAAATCCCTCCAAGGTGGCTAATTCCAATGATATATTTTCTACATCAAATTTCAAAAAGTGACATTAAACTCTAATTTCCCCAATGGCATCTGTTATTTCAAACTGTCTGATATTATTAATACACCTATTTTTACTTAGACTTGCCGCTTCAAAGCTTTCTATATCATATACAGACTCATAAAAACTATTTTTTTTAAATCTCTTTGACACACTACTTAAGTGGTGTGAAAACCGGAAAAGGGGGGGGGGGGGTTGGTTGTTTTTTTGTAAAGGGGCGTCTTAAAAGAAAATGTCTATTCGAGTATATTCTAAACACATTATTATATCCATACAATTGCCACGAAACATACCCCGGGTTAATTCAAGATTTCTTCGTTTGTGTCGAAATATTCCGAACACCCATGAGCTTTGGCGACACACAATCTGTCTCGAAGCACATAGTGATAGGGCCACTGGCTTTGTCCCTTTATTCAAATGTTACAAGAATATACAATTTCATGGGAATATAAAGAATGAACCAGGGAAACATGACGAATATGCTCGGTATTATCTTTCAAAGTTATGTAAGTGTAAGGTGACATTTTTTCCTTACTTGTAAAGTTATCACGAACAGTGTTTCTTTCGGACATTTTTCCCTCGGGGGGGGGGGGGGGGGGGGAGGGGCATTTAATTTTCGGGGGGAAGCTGAGTCATTTATCTGGGGAGAGAGGCGTAGCTAAGGGGTAGCATATGGGGGCATATGTCTCGGACGCCAGACTAGCGAGGAGTGGTCTTGCATGAAATTTAATGTTTGAAAATAATCAGTTTCAGGGTTAAGGGGCGGGCGTAAAAATAAATCTTGCTCCATCACACAAAACACTGTAGATACGCCACTGTTAGTGGAGTTGAGAAAGGCGGGTCCAACAAGGTGTCACTTTTTCTTTATATGCAGCTGTGGAGTTTTCGGACAAATGCAGAGCTTGTATCATGAAAGGGAGAACGGCAAAAATATGTGCCCCCCTCCCATTGAGGCAGTAATAGATGCGACACTAGGCAGTGTATCTATCGGTGATTATTTTCATCGGGAATTAGGGTGGAATTGAGGTCGCTGATGAATCTTGCTCGATGGTGGGGTCTGCTCCCCAGAAATTTTTTTATTATTTCAAAATTAAGAGGTGTATTTTTGGCTATACTTGAATTCAATGTTTCTATTATACTTTTTAAACGGGTAATGACATTTTTAAGGTTTTGTGGGAAGCATTATAGAGTCTAGTGTCATACATAAACTGAATTCACTCCTTTTGGGGCGTGTCCCAGAGTAATCATTTGGGACATGCTTATCATCAACCCCATTCTGTACCATTGATCAGCGTGAGTAAAGGGGTGGAGAAATTGAATTTGTAGTTTCTTTCAAATAATTTTGAGGTTGCATTTGAAATTTTCAGTTAGGGAGTGCCAAAATGAGACATAATAATAATTAAAGACATCTTAATTTCTGCATCAGTTTGATGTTAACTATATTCATTCTAGGGTTGTCACCCTTTTGGGTAAGCTTTTGCCCTAGCTCATTATAAGAATATTACAGTGTTTTGGAAAATTCATTAGTCGAAAGAGCAAAAAATGAGCAGCAGGTCAATTAAACAAAAAATTTAGAGCCATATTACTTTTCAAGAACTTGTCGAGAAACATGTCGAGCAGCACTCAGATCGCTAATGAGCCGCACCCAGCTCGCGAGCCGCGGTTTGCCGACCACTGTCCTATTAAATCTTTATAGTCCATGGAAAATTTTTGATCAATTAATACTACAAGAATGCATTTTTATAACATATCTGATTGTATGTTTTTAGCTTTCTACACCTAATTGTAGAGCAATGGAAGATATCCCAGTTTAAAAATTTAGGTGTCACTTAACCTTAGAACCATCGTGTGCACTCAGCAACCCTTACGATGCTGGGTGCCGCGGATATTTTAGGGGTTTAAAGATGGGATGAGGATATTTTCTTATTTATAATCTTTCATTACAGGTTGCAAAAAAAGAAAATGAGGGGGGAAAACAGAAAAGTGTTTGACCTGCTTGTGTTAGGCAAAAAACGTATATTACTAAAATAAAAATAGTAATATGGCCTATATTTTATTTTTGTATTATTTTGTAGCTACTTAATTAATAAATGTATTTTCCATATAAAAAAAATTAAAAAGAGTTCCATCACTAAAATGCACTGCGAACATGATTTTAAATGCTAAATGCAAATGGAAAAAAAAAACAATTTCTTTATAAAAATTAGACGACCTTTTCTAAATATGTCCAAATTTTACAAGAGTCAAAACGAAAAAAAAAAGTTAATTAGAAAGGTCTATACATTTTTATGGGTTTAGAAAACGGGCAGTTTTTATAAATCGTTTATGAACGGCATAAATATTTTAATAAGACATGAGTTGTTTACCACAGACATTTTATATTTATTAATGTGTGATTTTATCTAAGGGAAATCGTATGCAAATAAAGTATATATTTGATTGAAATGTTTTTTTGTAATTTCAAAAAACTATAAAATTTTTCAGATATATTACAAATTGCCACTTAGATATACTTAAAAACATTTTTTTTAAAACCAAATCCAAATAATTTACATTAAGTTGAACAAATTAGGAATACGAATTTTTTTATAAAAGTAGTACATACACATTTTTAAAAAAATAGAAATGACAATGGAAATGCAAGTGCACAAAAAAACGTTGTTTATTTTTTCTTTTTATTTTTGTTTCTTATAGATTCCAATAAAAAATAATAATATTTTTTTTAAAATTCATGCAAATGGGTGGGGCATAATAAATATAGGCTATGTATTTTTTTTTAACTTCTGTTAAACTTTTATGCAGGATACATTGTTGCGAAAGTAGTACATTAAAAGAAAACGTTAACGCTTTTGATATAATAATTGATGAAATGTGCACTTTTTCGTATGCACCTGTTATATTCTTAATATTTTAAAAATTAACTCATTTTTTAAAGTTTCTGTTTCATATAGCTAAACACACATTGAATCGATTAAATATATGTATTTTTTAATATCTAATGCCATTATACAATTTACAGTTAGCATCTATCCCTACTTTAAAAGTAATGCTTTTTATGATGAAATATAATTAGAAAATAAATAGCGCATGATTTAGACTTAGCAAGAACTTATTATTTGTTTTGTACACCTTTTTATTGATGTAAGGTAATTAAATACAGTTTTATTAAAAATATCCAATATTTTCTGCGAACTACAGGAAGTGAGACGTCGCCTGGAGCGGCCAGTACGATATTATTAATCGAATACTGTAATCCTTTAATAAGCTTGGCTTTATATACGGATCATAAATATATCTAACGTAGCGATATTTCATAGATTCCCCTAATTGTAATCAGTTAGAGGCACCAGATACTATTCTTCTTAAAACTTTTTTAAAAAGACAAATCTAGTAATTTTCAATTTAAAAAAAAAACTTAATCGTTATACATTTGTCTCCATTTTGCTCCTTGGGGGGTGCACTTGATTTCCCCCGGCGAGGGTAGTGCCTCCCCGGAAAGATGGCTGAAAGAAACCCAGAACGGGATTTTGTTTTCTTATAAAATAAATTAGATGTTTGATTTCTAATCAAACACACGCCCTCTTTGTTTATTAGTATTAAAGTTTGTGTGGGTTTTTTTTTTATAGACTTCCTGCCACCTGGACCTGGTTTAGTAATGAGTATATCATGAAAAGAGTTTTACATAATTATCGAAAAAGGGGAACCTGCGTGAAATCAACAGAGTTGTGACCCCTTGACAAAGGGCAAATGCCTCTCATGCGTTCTTGGTGCAGCGGGCTGGAGGAAATTTTAAGAGGTATTATCTAGCCGAACATTTCTATACGTACACCTGAAAATTCATGTTGAAAAAACTGGAGGGTTTTGAACTTATAACATTCACAACATTCGGGGGCAAAGGAATACGTATTTCTTTTTCCTTATATAAGCCGTGTTGTTTTAGTGTTTTTTTTTCAGATAAATACTGAGTGCAGAGGCGTAGCTGCCCCCCCCCCTTCCGTTTAATCACATTTCTCTATTATATAGAATAAAGAAAACAACTTAAACTTTAATAAAACCTTGTATTTAAAGAAGCAAATTTAAAGAAATTATAGTTCATGACCCACTCATTCCCTGTCGTACACTGGTTTATATATTACACAAAAGATTTCACTGTCGCAAACTAGTCAATTACGCCATCAAAATCTTTCTTTTTTTTTTCAATGCTCCTCTGTCATTGCTAAGAAGAGCAAGATCCCGTCCCATTGACGCACGCAAATGCGACGAAATAAGTAGGCTATCAGATGACACGTCTGCTGAGCCGCTGCACCGATCTTGTGACCGATTTATTACCCTTTTTTACTTATTATAATGTAACGCTGTAGGACTCATTTTGGCGCCCCTGTACCTTGGCGCCCGGGGACCCCAGCCAGGGCCGACCCTAACAATTGCGGGGCCCTATGCGAAACGGATTGCGCGGGGCCCATTCTGGGTAGAGGATAAGGATAAGTGAAAATTAAGATTTTGTATTCGAAAATAAATTCGGGGTGGGGCCTATGAAAGTGCGGGGCCCATTGCGGCCGCATAGGTTGCAATGGCCTAAGGCCGGCCCTGTTCTGAGCCCTCCTTGCTACGCCTCTGACTTAGGGTCTATATCATAGTAATGGGTCGCCAACGGGTCTTTATTTGCATTTGAAATGAAAACATTTTCCTAACGATATGTTTCTGTCTTGAAGCAGACTCGCTTTTCACAAATTATTATGTCTTTTAATTATTTTTTTTTTAAAGTTATTACACATGAATTGATAAAAAATTAATTTCGGGCATCTGAGTGGATGATATACTAGCTGTGGCTGTGAGGCGGACATCCGGGCATCTGAGTGGATGATATACTAGCTATGGCTATGAGGCGGACATCCGGGCATCTGAGTGGTTGATAAACTAGCTGTGGCTATGAGTCGGACATTCGGGCATCTGAGTGAATGATATACTAACTATGGCTGTGAGGAGGACATCCGGGCATCTGAGTGGATGATATATTAGCTATGGCTATGAGGCGGAGATCCGGGCATCTGAGTGGATGATATACCAGCTATGGCTATGAGGCGGACATCCGGACATTTGAGTGGATGATATACTAGTTATCAGAGCCGTAACTGGGTTTTTGGCGCCCTTGGCTAATTTATTTTTTTAAATAATAAAAATGTAAAAATTAGAGATTTAGCGGCGCCATTTTGAACAGGCGAAGACCGGTGCCCTTGGCAACTGCCCCCAATGCCAAGCCGTTGTTACGCCTCTGCTAGCTATGGCTATGAGGCGGACATGCACATTCTTAAAACTGCCTACAGAACACCATCAAAGAAATGAACGCTTCGTAAATAAAATTAAACAATCTCTAAAAACAAAGTTCTTCGTACAAATCTTCTGTAAAATGTTATATCCAGCAAATGGGGGGACGGGCCTGAAAATGTGACAAAACAAGCATAAAAGTATCGCAATTTATAAGAATCCCAATTAGTGATTCCCCCCTCCCCACCCTTAAGGCTCGCAACGGCACATTTTTTTTAAATAACTGATATAGTCATAGCTTTTTAATAATAGTTCATTTTCTTAAATTAAAACCGCTGCTTCATTTTTATTAAAAATATGAATCAGACGTGTACTTACAGTAATTCGGGCGGTCCTTCGGTGGCGTTGGCTGGAAACGTAGCCTACCATATGGCGTAAAGATATCGGCGTCCGTCCTGTATGTGATGGTCACGTTAATGGCGTAATTCCATATAGACGGTGAATCTGGTGCAAAAAATAAGAGAACACAAAATTGATTTCCGCAATAGTTTTGTGGACTGTTACAATGAACTGACAGCGACTTGATGCTGGTGAGCTCTCTGTCATGGCATTGGACACGTGTGATAAATTGAAGTATTGAAAATTTGATGTGGCAGGTCGTGGAACAGGCAAGTGTTATTACGAATGCCAGGCAACATAAACAAATGCCAGATTGCACAAAGAATGCTAAGAAATATGGAAAACTTCAAACGACATAAAAAAAAATAATGTCAGGTGTCAACCTTGATGGGTGTCAATATTACGAGGTGTCAACATTGCCAGGTGTAAACATTGACAGGTGTAAACATTGCCAGTTGTTAATTTTGCCAGATGGTAATATCACCAGATGTCAACGACAATTGTCAATTTTGCCAGTTGGTAACATTACGAGCTGTCAATATTGCAAGGTAATAACATTACCAGGTGTTGGATTGACTGCTGTCAACATTCCCAGGAGTTAAGATTGACGGGTGTCAACATTACCAGATCTCAACATTGCAAGGTGTCACCATTGCCAGGTGTCAACATTGCAATTTGGCACAAACACTATCTCTTTTAAAAGGAAATGATTGAATATTTATCGTCTCTTCGTTATGATGTCTAAAATGTTTAGATGAATCAGTGGTTCAAGTATGATACCGAGAATATACATTCCGTCAAAGACACATGAAAAACTGTCAGGAAACAAAAACTAAATCTTAAAGTTGAATATTACGCCATTGTAATAAATGCACTACGGTCATATAAATTATCATTTCAGCCGTCAAATCATGTTGTAAAATCTTCGAGACGCAAAAAAAATCGTGGAGCGCAATAAAAATGAAACTGCAATTATTTATTTTTAACCAGATGAGGACTGTTGGTTTGGAATCTCGATACATTTTTTATAGCTACCTCATTGTTTTTAAATTTTCATTTTCTATTCTAAATATATTATAGACTTAGACGCTGCCTTAAGAGAAACCTTCTCACACTTGTAAAAAGAACAGACAGAAGCGAATGTTCACCAATCCATGCTGACACAGGATTGTGACATTCAAATTTAACTAATTTAATCCATGACCCATTACAGAAACTTACGTTTCAAAAAACTTGCCCGAGTGTGGGGAGGGGACTCCATGGTGAATGCCCCGTAAAGCTGATGGGGCCATCTCTTTGGGGGGGAGTAGCTGTCCTCAATTCCCACCACGTACAGCACGACAAAGTCCGTCTGCTCGGTGATGTTTGTTCCCTGGAACTCGCAGTTTGAGTATTTGCATCTGGAGAAATCTATCTTTGCGGACATCCAAGGCGGACGTCGCAACAGCCCCACGCGAAAGGGTTGAGCCTGGTTGCCCTTCTCTTCCGAAGAGCAGAACATGAAGGGCGAGCTCTTGCACTGGGCGCTGATGTGGCTGTCGTAGGTGCGATTGTCAGACCAGTGGTCATCATCTGCATCCGTGGCGTTAGTTTCCTGTTTTGAATCTTTTTCCGTGACGTTTACGTCTGAAACATTTCTGGATGCAATCAGATCATACGACCGTAAGTATTCTTTGGGTATGAGGTCAAAGCTCCCAGAGAAGAAGAATGCAGCGGCCCCAAATGTCAGTACTCCAAAAAACACTAATCCCTTACGTGGTAGAGATCCATACCAACTAGGGAGAGAAAATAAATTGTGTGTAACAATATTTTGTGGATTGTGTACTTTTGGCATGATTAAATTTAAACATATATATATATATAAATTTATATATATATATATATATATATTTTAAATATATACATTCTTGGAGAGAAACATATTTTTGAAGTGGACTCTGGTTATTTAGATATATTTAAATAGACATATTATGTGCCTTTTCTTCTTTTCTTTAAAGAGTAAAAGTATTTTTAAATTTGCCATTTAACAAATTCATAATCTTCATTCTTTCAAAATGTATTTTAATTATTATAATTTTTTTTTTTTGCAAGAGATGATTGTTAAATATTCTCCATGTGTAAAGATTGCAGATCGCTTTGAACTATAAACTCTTTTTTTGTATAGAGAATGTGAATGAAATTGTTCAACTACATTAAAGATTCAAGAACCATTTGAATCGCTAAAGGAAAATGAACAAAATATATTTTTAGAAAAATACATAATGCCGACATTTTATTCCAAGATTAGGATATTGTACTCGTTAAATGGAAAAATCTCGGAGAAGTTTACGGCTTTGAGGAAGCAATGTCATAGGATTTACAGTGTCAACTCCATTTTAAAAAAGAAATTATTATAATAATAATTCACCTTTTAACAAGTATTGTGTTCCCCACGGTCATATCGTCGTTCGGCTTCATAATTTCAATATGTGCTAACTTTGAAACTGTACTCCGAGAATAATCATTGAAACTGTACTCCGAGAATAAACATGGAATCTCTACTCCGAGACAAATTATTGAAAACCATACTCCATTACTAAACATTGAAATTGTACTCAGAGGCTTTAACAGTGAAACTATACTCCCCAGACTAATTATTGAAACTGTACTCCAAGGCTTAAAATTGAATTTGCACTCCAGTACTAAACATTGAAACTGTACTCCAAGGCTTAAAATTGAATTTGCACTCCAGTACTAAACATTGAAACTGTACTCCAAGGCTTAAAATTGAATTTGCACTCCAGTACTAAACATTGAAACTGTACTCCAAGGCTTAAAATTGAATTTGCACTCCAGTACTAAACATTGAAACTGTACTCCAAGGCTTAAAATTGAATTTGCACTCCAGTACTAAACATTGAAACTGTACTCAGAGTTATAACAGTGAAATTATACTTCGAGAATAAAAACATTGAAACTATACTCCGAGACTAGACATTGAAACTATACTCCCAGACTAATTATCGAAACTGTACGCAAAGACTAAAAATCGACTCAACTCCGAGAATAATTATTGAGACTATACTCCAACGCTAAACATTAAAACTATAATCCGAAACAAAAAATTGACATTTTACTCCAAGACTAAACATTGAAACTCTACTCAGAAACTAAACACTGAAACTCTACTCCAAGACTAAACACTGAAACTATACTCCGAGACTAACAGAGAAACTGTGCTTCAAAACATTTAGGAACTATTTGCATACACTCATGTATTCCATTTTTTTTAAAAAAATGTTTATATTTCCAGTGTAATTGTCCAATACATACATTTTTATGTACGATTTTATAAAAAGAAAACAAATTAACAAATTGTATTACCGTGTGTTATTTTTATATAATTATTTATAACTGTCGGATAATCATTTTTTCCAGTAATCCCAAATACAATACAGCACTCACTACTCCGCGCACTTCATGCTTGTAATCCTGTATGATTCAGTAGTGTGCGAACGTTGTGCATGCACGACATTCAAGCGATTGGTCTCCGCATAAAGTCTCAGCCAATGGATTTAAGCAGTTGCGTGTGTAAAGCTCCTTTGTTTACCGGTGAATAGGCCATGCATGCTGTGAAGCATGGATCGCAATTTGTGTCATGAATTTATGGATTCAGATTATATGGGTTTTTTGTTTAATGTTTGGCAAACGACAGGAATATGACTTTCATAGATAGCTCCCTTAACATTTACATTGAGCTATTGTAAGAGAAATACTACTGCCATTGTTGACGGATTTAACGAGAGTCATATCGTAAGTTCACTTAACAGGAAAGCCGAAAGTGATTTTACGATCAATAATTAGAATATATAAATCGTGATTCTAATTCGTACAGCATGTTTGACAATGCTAAGAATATATGATCGTGTATCGAGCAAGATCTGAAGCCGGGAGTGTTCTCAAACGTAATCTTCTGGGCAGTGGGTGTCTGGTCTATTGGAAAACAATTTCTAGCCAAATTCTAGCTTTCGTCAATCACTTGACAATCCCTATTGGAACACCGATGAGACTGTCGTGCGCATTTTCCATGAGTCAATGTTGAATTCAGATAAGGATTGTTCTTCGTTATATGTTGATTTTCCCGTTAAATTTGATGAATGTTTGAGTGAGTCTCATTGCTTAGAAACAAAATGAGTTGACCTTTGAGTTTACTAGTAAAAAAAAAAAAAGAAGAGGACCAGGGTTTGCTTCCATTAAACAGGATACAAAGACGCAGTCTTTCTCTCATTACAATTTGATCCAGGAAGGCAACTTTTGAAATGTCTTTATTTTATTTTTTTTTTAAATATTTCTTTGGGGTGGAGCTTTGATTTATTAAGCAGCCAATGGTCTACAAAGTTGGAGATGAACTACAAAATGTATTCAAACGTTTGATTAAAATGTGTGCAGCTTCTACTATTTTACAAATCCTAATGCAGAAAGAATGAGAGCTCACAAACAAAAAAGGTGTTTAATTATAAAGATTTTTTTTTTAGAAAGCACAATTTATTTTTGTTTTTTGTTGTTTGTTTGGTTTGTTGCTGTTATTGCTTCTTTTTTGGCGGAGGGGATGGTGAGGTCTTTGCTGCGTATAAAATCTATAATGCACATAGCTCATTTATTAATTTTTTTTTTTTAAATTTAAAAAATAAATCTTACTCATCTGTCGTATTTCTTTGTTGTTGTTATTTTTATTTTTTTCTATAATGGGAAACAAAGTTTGCTAAATGGCTTTAATCATTACTTTAGTACTGTGTAAAACAATTTTACCATTAAGTGCCTTAAGTACAGTGCAGAAATATGTTAGTTTTTTTTTTTTAATACTTTCCCACACTACGTGTTAATGCTGTTTCTTTATTTAATTAAAAGCATTGCCCTTTTAAAAAATAGAAATCTCTATCCGCCCTCAAATTTAAAAATTGCAGTCATTTAATCATGAAGTTTTAAGAGATCAGAATCTAAAATTGGGTGAGTTGAAAAATTTCTAAAACAATACTGCAGTCTTTCAGTATGCTATGTATCACGTAAAACTTAGCGCTAAAGAATTATCTCAGGAGCGTACACTTACAATAGGAATAAATTATTGACGAAACGCTCGGCTAATAATGTAACTTTTTTTTTAAACACTCCTATTGAGTTTCTAGCTCAGCATACTTACTAAACACAAGACTGACACCGTGTAGCTCATGGATTCTCAAACTTTTTTTTTTTGGAATAACGGATCAGCAGGAATCGGCCAACGCTGCAGCACGGTCAGTCACATAATTGCTTCGCTTACCGTTCCCGTCAACCAGCCCCGTAGCGTCCTTGTAGCGTTCCAACAACATTTGTATCGCGGACCGGCCTTAGGTCTGCACAACAAATCTTTGATCTGCAATGGGCTATTTCATGTTGCAATATGATCATGTCTTCGCCGAAAAACACATGCATCCAGCTCCCAATTCATAAAATCCACTTAAAACTACCAACATATTTTCAGAAGAATAGACAACTTTTATCACTTGTAGATATGCTATTATGTCGTCCGTCCTTCACACGCGAAGATGACCAGGGCTTCAGCATGAGTAGTAGTCTTAATTTCAGTTTAAAGGGAGCGAGAGTGGCCCGTTTTCGTCAGCCCCACTCTCTCGTCCTTGCCTATTTGTCCCAAAGCCAAGACTTACTCAAGACGACTGGAAACAGACCAGGACGCAATATTATGACCATCGGTTGTTTTTTTTTTAAATTGTGTTTGTGCTCTTTATGCGTTCCACGTCACCATGAGTTGTCGGAATTTTCTTCACATAAGTCGCCATCTCAAGGTCAACGAGGTGCTGATGATGTTTTTGCTGGTCCACAAGCAGGGGATCGACCAAGTTTAAACCAATTGGCCACTCAGCCCCTTAATGAGCTTTTAGAACTACGGGGATAGATCAAGAAAGAAATTTGCTTTTTAATGGTAAACTCGAAGTGTTCGTCTCACAACATCCACTTTGATAACTTTGCCATCAAACCAACCACTGTACCACTCTGATAACTTTGCCATCAAACCAACCACTGTACCACTCTGATAACTTTGCCATCAAACCAACCACTGTACCACTCTGATAACTTTGCCAAACAACCAACCACTGTACCACTCTGATAACTTTGCCATCCAACCAACCACTGTACCACTCTGATAACTTTGCCATCCAACCAACCACTGTACCACTCTGATAACTTTGCCATCCAACCAACCACTTTACTCCCCCCCCCCCCCAAATCCACCAGCATATCTTAGAAACAGTATCTCGCCTCTACTTACAACCCACCACCCTCCCCCCACCTTCACCCCACCCTCCCCCCCACACACACGGCCCTCCTTGTTTGCCTTTTCCCGTCAGTCTGTCCGTCTCAGGTTAAAGTGTGATATTTTACAGGTAATTCAATGCCGGGTCTTGTTTTGGATGGCGTATCGGTGGACTTTTAACGGTGTTGAAAACGAACAGGGGAAAAAGGCAACTACGCAGTAAACGTCTCTGCACTGTCTTGAGTAGGACCAAGGAGAATTTACTTAAAGCTGTTTGGCTACCCAGCATGCATGTTTCTTGTGGACTACGACAACTTTGAAAAATATTGAGTAGACACAAATATTTTATTTTAATAAAAAGCGTACGTAGGTACAATGGTTAGGTGGGCCAGGAGCAAACACGGTTTGAGGAACGCTGGATTGGAAGCCTTAAGTAGTTTTATCTTCTTACGTTTGACCGCATGCATCAAATAAAGTGAATCGAATCGGTGGAAGTCTGGAAGAGCTTGTCTCTAACTCGTCTCTTCTGTCACCTCACAAAGCTTTCCTCCAGTAGGGCTCGTCATTTAAGGGCGGATCTATTTACTGTAACATCCGGGCGTACAATCTGGCCAATCTCAAAAACAATATTACATCTGGCCAATCTCAATAACAATATTAAAACACCATCCCGGCAATCCGTTTCGACAATCTTCCCAACAGCTGTTCGGTACTTGTGCGATAATGAGATTCAGCGTAGTGGGTCTTAGCCTAGACGAGAACATGTTTAACACTTTTATTTCAAGAAAGGTTTTACAAATTGTTACTGCTACAAATGTGCGGTAATAAATATTGTTATAAGATTTGTTTTATGAAAAGACTGTCTAAAAAATATAACATTAAGTAATGCGATGTGACGTTTTCGGGTCTTAGACATGACAAACAGTGTCAGGGATGTAAATTGCTAAGTACAAACAAGAAATGATTGGGATTTTTAATTTAATTTTTTTTTGCTTAGTGTTGACAGCAATGATTGTAAGATGACTTTAATTATTTTTTTAAATTAAATATTATCTTTATTTCGACAATGTAATATTATTTTTTGGTTATACTGTAGCATACGAAGCATAAAACAAGAAGAGCTTGCAATTTTTTTCTTAAAAGCCAACCCATTGTCAAGGGTTTGAACATCACTGCTGTTACAGGGAACTGTTAACGGAGTTGTGGGCGATAGAGGTTTCATTATGGCTGTTTTTGAGATTGAATGAAAGGAAGGGTTGATTAAAAAATGGGTGTTGAAAATAAGTTGGTTTTTTTGTGTGATCGAGAGGCTTCTTAGTTTATTTGGAATGGGCAGAAGTCAGTGTCACATTTGCGTTATATTATGGAGTTCTAGATGATCACTGTAGCCAGATGTGTGTAGCTGGTAGAAGTTACTGCACATTCGAGTCACATGGAGTTCTAGATGATGCACATTAGCCAGATGTGTGTAGCTGGTGGAAGTTACTGCACATTCGAGTCACATGGAGTTCTAGATGATGCACAATAGCCAGATGTGTAGCTGGTGGAAGTTACTGCACATTCGAGTCACACAGAGTTCTAGATGATGCACTATAGCCAGATGTGTGTAGCTGGTGGACGTTACTGCACATTTGAGTCACACGGAGTTCTAGATGATGCACTGTAGCCAGATGTGTGTAGCTGGTGGAAGTTACTGCACATTTGAGTCACACGGAGTTCTAGATGATGCACTGTAGCCAGATGTGTGTAGCTGGTGGAAGTTACTGCACAGTTGAGTCACATGGAGTTCTAGATGATGCACTGTAGCCAGATGTGTGTAGCTGGTGGAAGTTACTGCACATTTGAGTCACATGGCGTTCTAGATGATGCTTTATAGCAGGGATCACCAAACTGTTTTCACGGCGGGCCGGATAAAGGAAAAAATTGACGAGCGCGGGCCGGATAATCATTCTGTACAGTACTTGCAAGTCAGATAATCATTCTGTACAGTACTTGCAAGCCAGATAATCATTCTGTACAGTACTTGCAAGCCAGATAATCATTCCGTACAGTACTTGCAAGCCAGATAATCATTCTGTACAGTACTTGCAAGTCAGATAATCATTCTGTACAGTACTTGCAAGTCAGATAATCATTATGTACGGTACTTGCAAGCCAGATAATCATTCCGTACAGTACTTGCAAGCCAGATAATCATTCCGTACAATACTTGTAAGCCAGAACGAAAGCCCTGGAGAGAAAAAAAAAGACGAAAAACCAAGTTAAGTATTCCATGTTAATCATGGCCGAGTGGCGTGGAATGTACAGAAGCAAATACAACCAACATATTTATTTACTTTAACAAGTTAGCAAAGAAGGCGACGTTAGCAAAACAGATATTTACACCAGACCCAGTGAGCACATATTCGAATCTCACAAACTAAGCTGCAAAAAAGGTGAGTGAGATTTGTGAAACTGACGTTTGGCTCACAAAGATATCATCAATTTTTAGTTTGGAATTCCTGCATCCAATCTAAAGAATTGTTTTCAAATATTCATCAATCTCTCTCGTTCGATGTGTTGACTTCACAATCACATACTTTATTTATTTTTTTAAAATGTTTGCTCCCAGGCATAAGTTGTTCCACGAGAAGTTGTGAGAGATCAGACGCTTCATCCAATGCCAGAGAATACCACATCAAGTTCCTAGCTTTCTCACGTATCTGTAGCACTATGTTCTCTCCAAATTCTTCTGTTCTCCGCACAACTGAACTTGCCGAAAGGCTGCTTGTTCCAACCGCGGCTACTATGATTGTTAATGTCCCCGTTTGTTTCCAACACTCCTCTTCCTTTCACACATTTACAGCTTCTGGTAGTTATCAGACTATAATGTATTAGTGGGAATCGGCTTAATGGAATTTGGCTTGTGGTAGTTATCAGACTATACTGTATTAGTGGGAATCGGCTTAATGGAATTTGGCTTGTGGTAGTTATCAGACTATACTGTATTAGTGGGAATCGGCTTAATGGAATTTGGCTTGTGGTAGTTATCAGACTATAATGTATTAGAGGGAATCTGTTTAATGGAATTTGATTCTTATTATTTTTTTTTTTAAAACAAGATTTTCCTAAAATCAAGAACCTCAAGTTACTTGGTAGGTTTTCTAAATGATGGCATCACTTGTTAATTAATTATTATTTAAATACTTCTTGTTTTATGCTGATCTGAGTTCGAGTTGTGAACCACGTTAAATTTCACTAGTAACTTTATTTTCACCAGTGATACCCTGTGATAATGTGATCTGCACGTCCACTCGAAATAAATTAATATCAATAGCAAATACACGTCTGCAAAACAAAGTGACCGCAGATTGTTTTATAAACGTCGGTCATCTAATTTTAGAAGTCTACTTTTTTTAGGCGCAAACTTAACTCGCTCCCACCAGGCAATGCGAAGCCCATAGTTATTGTATTCATTTTACATACTGTATGTTTATTTATTTACTATTAAGATACCGCATTTTAAGATTTTGAGACGATATTTTACGGTTTTATGAGTACCTGGGTAAACAGGTCTGTAATAAACAAATCTAGATAAAAACATTTAAAATTGAAAATGGTAAATGAAGGCGCATAGCAGCCATGAGAGGTCTCCGCAGTTGTGAAGACCTCCTAGTATTATAAACATCATATTGACATTCAAATTGTATTACAACGTCCTGTGCTACGTTTGATTGAACAAGTTCAAGTACCGTCGGCGGGCCGGATGAACTGGCCACGCGTGACGGATCCGGCCCGCGGGCCGTAGTTTGGTGACCCCTGCACTATAGCCTGATGTGAGTAGCTGGTGGAAGTTGGCTTATGATGTGTCTTCGCCGCCTAAGATAACGTTAGTCCCAGAGAGGGGCGTTGTTTACTATATTTATATTAATGTCTTTCGGTACCAAGAATGAAGATGAACAGACTTATTTTCTGGATGGTTTCTGCCTCTGGTATTAGGTGCGCGAGACTCTTAGTGCAGAGTGCTGCAGTGTTATATTGAACGTAGACAACGTGACTCTTAGTGCAGAGTGCTGCTGTGGTATAGTTGAACCTAGACAAAGTGACTCTTTGTGCAAAATACTGCTGCGGTATAGTTGACCTTGGATACAAAACGTGACTCTTTGCGCGGAGTGCTTTGTTATAATGAAAATAGAAAACGGTGGCAGAAATGCTTGAAGTGGTGTCGATACAGGACCCAGTGTTTTGGCAAATGTCGGTGAAATTATTTGTATATCAATTAGATGTATGCTCCTTCATTCAGAAACTTAACTTGCGTTAGCTCTCACCGTTAAGGTTTTTGAAAAAAAAACACATACATTTTTAAGATTATTACATTCTCTTTAATAACAGACAATTATCAGAAATAATTAGGAAAAACAGCCTTAAATTGTTTGTCTTCACTTAAAACTCATGAAAATACTTTATTAAGAAATACACCCTCAATTTGTGCGCTGGCAGACATCAATCACGACACACGCGAGCAGGTACCATAATTATTGTCCACTTTAAAGTAGATTTATTTAGGGCACGTTTTTTTTTCCTCTCGATCAACGAATCTACTATCCATTTATCATTACAGTGTCTGCTTTCTCACACCTCTCTCCAGTCTTCCCTGACTAGAGTTTACAGCGTATGGTCTCTTTGTGGAATGGTTTAGTTCCCTAGCCATGAAGCCTGTTTCTCAGGCATTAGGCCCTCGAAGGAATTCAACAGCTTCATTTAAAGAACCCCACTTCCTCTTACAGTCATAGTATTCAAAAGCACGAATCCGCCTCACTAGATGTCATGGGGCTCCAAGCAGTGGCCGTCAAACATCCACGCTTTCATATCGTAAACTTTTCGGAAGTCCTTTTTAGTATTTAACAACGCACAGATATCACAGGCCGTGCGATTTTCCGTATCGTTAATTGTCGTAAACATGTCTTTGTGCTCCAACAACTTGCTGTAAGCGTGCAAATCACCAGCGAGTGTCTTCAAGTGAAGGGCCAGTTCTTTGGCTGATGTGAAGTTGTCCGCGTTAATGAACGTGTTCTGTGGGAAGTATTTCTCGTACTTTGCGCCACCTCTAACGACGGGGATGATGTGCATAGAGGGTGCGAACAGTTTGAAGAATTTTTCTGTGACGTAATCGGTACAAAGCGAGTTCTCGAAGGAGAGATAAAATTTGTATTGGCGTGATGCTTCTTCTAGGCATTCTTGGCTATCTTTCGAACAAGGCTGGCCGCAACCACCAAATATGTCAACATTGATGTATTTCTGGAATCAAAAAACGGAAGAACCATTTTGAAATGGTATTAGCCTACACATTCGAATAAGGGAAATAACGCTATTGAAGAAAAAAGCATCAATGAACGTTTCTAGTTTTGAGATAATGTACGAATCAAAATATATTTCATTTTGAGAATTACTTGCCCCTGTTAAATTTCTTATTGGATTGCTGCCTTTGTCAACCACGATAATTGTTGTGAACATGATTTATATGAGAACCACTGTTGTTGGTGTGAACACTTTTTGGGTGCATGAGTTGTATTATGAATTGTGTTGTTGTGGCTGAATGGTCATTGGTTGAGAGGGAGTTATTAATAAACGAGTGAGTGTGTATATTAGGGGTGTGTGTTAGGCAGTCAGGAGATTGAGAGAGACATTGGTAGAGAGTTGTATAGAGAGACTTTGCGTTAGGAAGATCAGAGATTTGTTAGGGAGGACAAGAGATCTATTAAGAAGTTGTTGAGAAACGTGTGTTATTCCTTATGTACTATTCCTGGCCATGTGGCATTACATTTGTGTATAAAGTAAATAAAGGATTGAGTTGTGTAACTCTTTTGTGGACTTATTGTGTCATTAAAATGGACCTAGAGAAAGACCCTAGACAACGAGGCCGTAACATGTGTGGAAGTAGACTGACACGTTAGGAAGGTCATAACATTTTGAGGCCGCAAGTAAAAGTAGGCGGTAACATTTGGGGGCCCGTCCAAAACCTGTTAGACCCTGTACCAGCCCGTCCGAAAACCTGTGAGTTCCTGTACCACACCGTAACATTGCAAGGCCGCCTACCAGTACGTCAATTGAGGTAATCCTGTTGCTGATATTTGTTATTCCTGCAGTTCCTGTACCTGATGGTTCTTGCACTTGCTGTGCAGTAACCCGCTGCTGTCTCCGTACCTGTTTCCTGTTCCTGATGTTTCCTGTTCCTGATGTTTCCTGCGCCTGATTTTTCCTGTAACTGATGGTTCGTGCACCTGCCTTCCTGTAACCCGCTGATGTCGCTGTAGCTGTTTTCTGTACCTGCTGTCGTTGCACCTGATGCTTCCTGTACCTGAGGGTTTCTTGTACCTGTTGTGCTGTACTTGACGTTTCCTGTACCTGCTATCGTTGTACCTGACAGTTCATGTACCTGCTGTTCCTGTAGTGTTACTATTGCTTCGTCCAGCTGGTACCGCACGCTGCTGTTCCTGTGCCTACTTGACATTGCCAAGGAGTGTGACTGTTGCTGAGTCTGCTGTCCTGATGTGCCCAAAGATCAAGTTTCAAGACCGGGTAATTAACTTAGTTTATAAATGTTGAATTATTGTATTATGCTGATGAATTTTTTTTTAAATTTTGTAATTGCTATTGAGGGCTTTAGAATTATTTTTTTGTAGACATTAGGGTTTAACATGAGTAGGGAAGAGTTAATATTAAAACTTAGGGGGGAGGCCGAGTTAATGGGGTTAAAAGACGAAGCCATGTATGAGTATATGGAAGGAAGGCTAAATGAGAAAGAAGAAGAACAAAGAAAAGAGTATGAAGAACGAATACGCGTTAAAGATAGGGAGCTGGAAAGAGAGACAGAGGAGTGTGCAAAACGGAGAAGGGAACGCGAGATAGAGTTAGAAGAACAAGAACGCGAGAGACAGCATGTCCAAAAACTTGAACAGATAGAGAGGAACGGGCAAAAGAGCGAGCCAAGGAACTAGTAACGAGAGCTAGAGAACAATTACTAGAACGCGTTAGAGAGATAGAATAACTGGAAAGGAGAAAGTGGATAATGGATCTATTAAAAAAACAGGAGGCTGAGTGTATAGAATTGAACAAGATTGAGAGACAGAGAGATCAGGAGCTTAGGGAAAGGGAGAATAACGTTAAGGAAAAATTAGTGAAAGTTAAGGAGAATAAACTTAAATGGTGCCGGGAAAGTAATTCATGGGTGAATTTATCAGAGACTAAAAATAAAACGGAAAAAGGGGACAATGATAGGCGAAATGACGAATGGGAATTTTTGCAGTTAGGGATAGAGGATGATTATTTTGAGGAAAGTGGTTATAAGCCAGAGTTTTTGCAGTTAGGGATAGGAGAGGATTATTTTGAAGATAACAGTGAATTTAAAGGGGGAATTGGTCAGTCGGGAAAAACAAAGGGGTATCAATTAGACACCGTAGAAGGTAGTAAGGAAACTGGGGAAGTGGTCAAAGAATCTGGGAGAATAGAGGTAGAAGAGATAAGTTATACAGAAGAATGTCACGCTATTTTTACTGAAAGTAGGGACACTGAATTTTTTTTGGCTGGTATGGCTGAGGTAAATGTAACGGATCACACAGTAGTTCAAGATTTTGTAACTGTACATGTTGATATTGTGCAGGATAGTTTTGAAGAAGAGGCTAATTTGAGTTTTGAGCATGAGAGGGAGAATTTTGTGCAAGAAAATTGGAGTTTTGTGGAGGAGAAATTGAGTTGTGCGCAGGAGAATTTTGAGGAGGAGGAGAAATTGAGTTGTGCGCAGGAGAATTTTGAGGAGGAAAATGTGAGTTTCGTGGTGGAAGAAGATATTTGTTTTGATTTTCAGGGTATCAGAACCTGGACAAGCTCCGGGGATCATGACGTAGAGGTGGTGAGCTTGTCAAGGTCGGTCCCAGTGCGGGGACGTGGAGTTAACAAAATTGTAGTCACTGGGGACGTTTTCACGTGGACCTACGAGGGTCGTACTCCGGACCTACGAGGGTCGTACTCCGGACCTACGAGGGTCGTACTCCGGACCTAGGAGGGTCGTACTCCGGACCTACGAGGGTCGTACTCCGGACCTACGAGGGTCGTACTCCGGACCTACGAGGGTCGTACTCCGGACCTACGAGGGTCGTACTCCGGACCTACGAGGGTCGTACTCCGGACCTACGAGGGTCGTACTCCGGACCTACGAGGGTCGTACTCCGGACCTACGAGGGTCGTACTCCGGACCTACGAGGGTCGTACTCCGGACCTACGAGGGTCGTACTCCACGCACTGAGTTTCATAGTTTAGAAGAAACGGTTTGCTCCAGGTGTGAGAACAGTGGGATTGTCGAGTCCAGGTTTGACTCAGACAATAGTATTGTGACAAACTGGGTTATGTTTGGTCACGGTGTTTATTTGCAGGAGGAGAGCTTTTTCCCTGATATGGCTGTAAGGGAGAAAAATCTTCTTGTTTCTGATGTTATTGATAATAAATTGTCATGTGGGGTTCAGGGGACACATTTTTGCTGTTGAAAAATATGATGTTGTGGAGGTCAGTGTTTTCCATGCGTTGGGAGGTGGGACCTGTGGAATTTATTTTGATAAATTATTTGAAAAGTTGGGTGCAATAGGGTGTGGGGAGGTGCTGTGTGAGATGTTATTCGTGTTACTTTTTTGTGTTGGCTGTGTGACGGGAATTTTGAGGCATGTAATAATTTACAGGGGATTTGTGAGTTGGTGGAAAAATACGCACGCTTTCAGGCAACCGTCTGACAAGCGGAATGTCCCGCCCTCATAAATGTTCGTTTTAGGTTAGACAATTAATGGCTGTCCACATGGGGAACTGATGATGACATTTTTTTTCTCCTCCATAGCATTTACGAATTTTTTTTTCCTTTCTGTTTTGGAATGTATTTTTGAATGTATTGTACCATGACTATTATATGTAATTTTTCATGAATATTGTATGTATTACCTGATGACTATTGTATGTAAGAATACAATGTCAGTAGTAGTGTGTTCAGACACTAAACTGCCTCACTTGGGCTAGTGGGTGTGTGTGCCCTTGGGACTTGATATGAATGTGTTGGATATTAATGCTTTGGTAGGCTAACCTAACTAACATTAGGGTTGGGAAAATTTTGGCACGCTCACATTTTGTATGAGTCATGTTTGACTACTGATTATTAATGAGGGTCATCATGTAAGTTTAGTTCATGATCTGGCCCAAGATTTACGTTTACATATAATTTGTGCATGATTTTGTTGATTGCTATTTGAATTTGTTAATTTTTGTGACATCACTACTGTAAGTGATGTCAAAGAAAGGGGGGAGGAATGTTGTGAACATGATTTATATGAGAACCACTGTTGTTGGTGTGAACACTTTTTGGGTGCATGAGTTGTATTATGAATTGTGTTGTTGTGGCTGAATGGTTATTGGTTGAGAGGGAGTTATTAATAAACGAGTGAGTGTGTATATTAAGGGTGTGTGTTAGGCAGTCAGGAGATTGAGAGAGACATTGGTAGAGAGTTGTATAGAGAGACTTTGCGTTAGGAAGATCAGAGATTTGTTAGGGAGGACAAGAGATCTATTAAGAAGTTGTTGAGAAACGTGTGTTATTCCTTATGCCATGTGGCATTACATTTTTGTATAAAGTAAATAAAGGATTGAGTTGTGTAACTCTTTTGTGGACTTATTGTGTCATTAAAATGGACCTAGAGAAAGACCCTAGACAACGAGGCCGTAACATGTGTGGAAGTAGACTGACACGTTAGGAAGGTCATAACATTTTGAGGCCGCAAGTAAAAGTAGGCGGTAACAATAATGTGAAGCAAGGACCCACAAATTACAGATTCTCGCGCGATCAGAATGACATGATGATGAAAATTTTTATAACAATGTTTAAACTTTAATGGAAATTTCTTTTACTAGATAAATCTACAATGTCAATTGAATTGTCACTTTTATGATCTTGAAGTCAGGGGGCGTGCATTGACGTTTAAGGCAGTATTCACTTTTATGATTTTAAAAATATTTTCACACCATTTTATTGTTTCATATGAAAGCGATGCATGGGTCCAACGCCAGTGACAAAGGTGAAGAACTATTTTTTTGAAGACATTAGACATTACTCGATTATCTAATACGCCCTTCCATATCGTATTGAAGTCAAAATCTTACTAGGCGATTTTCGTATTCATAACGTTCCATAAGCTAAAGGCTGAAAATATAAGCAAAAGAAGTTTAGAATTTTACTTTACACCATGGAAATGCAAGAATTCGGGGAGATGAAAATTGTATTTACTATTGGATGTGTCAAGGGATGGATGCATCAATAACTGTCTCAGAGGTTGGAGTTATCAATGCATGTGTAGATGGTTGGATTCATAAATAGTTGCATCAAAGGTGGGATTCATTACAGGGCGTAAATATGGTTAAAATCATCAATGGGTGCACCAAAAGCGTAGGGATAATGAAGGCTTACACGAAAGACCAAAACGTATGATTTCATTCATAGGAAGTTGGGAACATTATCTTGGGCTCTTAACGAATTTATCTGTTAAAGCAGCCGTTCTCAACCAGTGGGTTGCGATCCATTTGGTGGTCGCGCGACCCTTTCTCGGGGGTTGCCTTAGACCATCTGAAAAAACATATACTCTACAGTTATACAGTAGCAACGAAAATAATTATGTGGCTGTGGGGTCGACACAACATGAGGAACTGTATGAAATGGTCGCGGCGTTAGGAAGGTTGAGAACGACTGTGTTAAAGGATCATTTTCATGTGTGTTTGTGTGTGTGTGTGGGTGTGTGTGGGTGGGTGTGTGTGTGTTATTAAGTTATTGCCTGGCTTTATGTAGTGCATTGTATTGAATTGTATCCGAGACGTATAAAACGTTCAAACCTCTGAGATGATCATCACCCACCTTCATCTCCTTGACATATTCCTCTCGCTTAGACGGCGTCCGACAGTTGCTGACAAACCAGGTCACAGGACGGGTTTTATTCTTGGTGATGTCGTCTGGACAGAACAGTGCATGTTGGAAATTAATCTTTGTTTTTTGTGTTAATTGAGGTCGCAGAAACCAGTTTTTGTTAAATATATTTTTTCAACACTGAATTAGCGGGGCAGTAAATACAATTTAAAAATAAAATAAATAATAACGATAACCGTCATCAAAGGTTTGGTATTCAACTATCGGGGGGGGGGGGGGAGGGTGTGGAAGACACCATGTCGACATACGTCCTCTTTAGACAGACTCTCCATATGGACGAGTGGGGAATCAAAGAACTGAAACCAGCAGTTAGAATTACGAATGAACATGACCACCACGTTGCAAGACATGGGTAATCTCGCAGGGCTGTCAAACGAAGATAGCTACAGCTAATGATTGCACTACAAAAGTACGATGGCAAAAAAACGTTCTTACCGCACCAGTGTGGGGGCACACTTTCGAAACGTCTTCATACAGAGATAGGTCCTGGAGATTCTTCACCTATTCTCCCCCACCCACAAAACCCAGACAAGATAAGCTCGCTACTACCATCACACACACACACACAAAAAGATGTGTTAAATCAGCCACAGTCTCAACGTCTTCAAACGCTCATTCGTAGGTGAAGAGCCAACAAATGGCTTGTATAGTAGTAAGCATTTCTAAAGTCACGTTGGTGATTGTGGCTCTTAGTGTGTGAATGTATGTGTGGGTGTGTGATTGGTTATAACTTTCATTACCATTTGTAAGGCTTCTTGGTCAGACTTTTTTTTTTGAATAACGGAATTAAGTGTTCGGTTCTTTGGGTCTAAGCCTGTCTACTCATGCGTGAAGAAGCCTGTCTACCCATGCGTGAAGACTTTTTATGAAATGCAAGATCTCGAGGGAAAAAAAATAGAGGGAAAAAAATTACCTTGACCCCGATTTTACACTAAGCGCACCAAAAATTGTCTCATACCAATGAAAACAAGTTGTTGACGCGGCCAAAAATATCACAGGACATGTGTCGCTACCCTATAACCGCAACATGCCCTTTTCAATCATGCGAAACATTCACAAAAATTATAGGACACCTTGTATTTATTTCTAAAATGCCCCTCTCCTAACATTGCTTATGTTTGGTAGCAAATACAATAGACGAGGTGTGGTTCTTTTAAAAAACAAAAAAACAACGTCATATTGCCACTAAATTTAAATCAGTGGAACTCCTTAGAGCAGCGGTTCTCAACATGTGGGTCGCGACCCCTTTGGGGTCGAACGACCCTTTCACAGGGGTCGCCTAGGACCATCGGAAAACACATATACTCTACAGTAATGAAGTAGCAACGAACATAAATTTTGTGGTTGGGGGTCGCCACAACGCGCAGAACTGTATTAAGGGGTCGCGGTATTAGAAAGGTTGAGAACCGCTGCCTTAGAGTATGTCGTAACAAAACGGGCACTTGTTTGAGGCAGGGCAGTGTTTTTCAACATATGGTAAATCAAGCCCCCTAAAGCCAGTGGTCACTCTGATTTTCAGGTATTAAAATGGAAAAACGAGCATCGTGTTTAATCATAAACTCAGCCCGTTTGTGCAAATGTAAAATTGTTGAACTCTTCACGAAAGCCGGAATCAACCTAAAGACTCTCTCCAACTAAATTGTCCATGTAATGCAGCTAATCTGAATTAACTAATTATAAAAGAGTTGGACTGCAGTAAAGCTTTAAAATAGTTTAAATAGACAGCTAATCGGAAACACGAGATGCAGCTTATATCAGCAATTTAGCGCAACTTATCTTGGACAATTTATGCAACTTATCATAGTCATGCAATATGGCTTATCTTAGTCACTTAAAGCGGTTTATCTTAGCCTTGAAATGGGCTTATCTAAGTCATGCACTTCGGCTTATCTGAGCAATGAAAAGCGTCTTATCTTAGCCATGTAATCCAACTTATCTTAGTCATACAACGCGGCCTATCTTAGTCATACAACGTTGCTTATCTTAGTCATGTATTCCAACTTATCATAGTCATACAACTCGGCTTATCTTAGTCATGTAATACAACTTATCTTAGTCATGTAATCCAACTTATCATAGTCATACAACGTGGCTTATCTTAGTCATGTAATCCAACATATCTTAGTCATACAACGCGGCTTATCTTAGTCATACAACGTGACTTATCTTAGTCATGTAATCGACCTTATCATAGTCATACAACGCGGTTTACCTTAGTCATGTAATCCAACTTATCATAGTCATACAACGCGGCTTATCTTAGTCATGTAATACAACTTATCTTAGTCATACAACGCGGCTTATCTTAGTCATACAACGTGGCTTATCTTAGTCATGTAATCCAACTTATCATAGTCATACAACGCGGCTTATCTTAGTCATGTAATACAACTTATCTTAGTCATACAACGCGGCTTATCTTAGTCATTTAATACATCTTATATTAGTCATACAATATGGCTTATCTTAGCTATGTAATCAAACTTATCATAGTCATACGACAAGGCTTATCTTAGTCATACAACGTGGCTTATCTTAGTCATACAATGCGGCTTATCTTAGTCATACAACGTGGCTTATCTTAGTCATGATATCCAACTTATCATAGTCATACAACGCGGCTTATCTTAGTCATGATATCCAACTTATCATAGTCATACGACGTGGCTTATCTTAATCATACAACGTGGCTTGTCTTAGTCATACAATGCAGCTATCTTAGTCGTACAATGCGGCTTATCTTAGTCATACAATGCGGCGTATCTTAGTCATACAATGCTGCTTATCTTAGTCATACAATGCTGCTTATCTTAGTCATACAATGCTGCTTATCTTAGTCATACAATGCTGCTTATCTTAGTCATACAATGAGGCTTATCTTAGTCATACAATGCGGCTTATCTTAGTCATACAATGCGGCTTATCTTAGTCATACAACGTGACTTATCTTAGTCATACAACGTGGCTTATCTTAGTCATACAATGCGGCTTATCTTAGTCATACAACGTGGCTTATCTTAGTCATGATATCCAACTTATCATAGTCATACAACGCGGCTTATCTTAGTCATGATATCCAACTTATCATAGTCATACGACGTGGCTTATCTTAATCATACAACGTGGCTTGTCTTAGTCATACAATGCAGCTATCTTAGTCGTACAATGCGGCTTATCTTAGTCATACAATGCGGCGTATCTTAGTCATACAATGCTGCTTATCTTAGTCATACAATGCTGCTTATCTTAGTCATACAATGCTGCTTATCTTAGTCATACAATGCTGCTTATCTTAGTCATACAATGAGGCTTATCTTAGTCATACAATGCGGCTTATCTTAGTCATACAATGCGGCTTATCTTAGTCATACAACGTGACTTATCTTAGTCATACAACGTGGCTTATCTTAGTCATACAACGTGGCTTATCTTAGTCATGCAATGCGGCTAATCTTAGTCATACAACGTGGCTTATCTTAGTCATGCAATGCGGCTAATCTTAGTCATACAATGCGGCTTATCTTAGTCATACAACGTGACTTATCTTAGTCATACAACGTGGCTTATCTTAGTCATACAACGTGGCTTATCTTAGTCATGCAATGCGGCTAATCTTAGTCATACAACGTGGCTTATCTTAGTCATGCAATGCGGCTAATCTTAGTCATACAACGTGGCTTATCTCAGTCATTCAATGCGGCTTATCTTAAGGGTGGAAGAAAATAACGAGAATAAAACGTTCATAAAAAAATTAATTATTCCTAAGAGTCCTTTCTGGCTAGTCTTTCAACAAAATTTTATTACGAAAAATTCAAAACATTCCATCGAATAATTCGGTGAGTCCAAGACCAGTCCACGTTAATCGAAAACTAGGCCTTCGTGGCATGTTGCGTTTAGATCAAAAGAATGTGACCTCAAATTTATATTGTGGCGGACTCAGTAAAAACAAAAACAAAACAACACATCGCAAGTCAGCACACCAAAAGTCAATATCTAAAGCAAGGTTCCCGCGGTTACACAGATGCACGCATAGTTCCCAAAGACGCTGTCTGGTTCTCAAGCTACGAGTCGCCTGTACCAGACAACGTTTTAGCGACATGTACATGCTTGCTTTTGGTTGATGAGCGTCTCACCTTTGTGGGTTTTCCCGCCTTTTTTTATGCCAGGTGTATAATAGGGGTCAAACCTTCCAGACTGAAAACTGTCTGGAAAGGTCGAGTCAGGATTTTGCTGTTTTTGCGATGTGTGATATAGGGATGTGGGGGGGGGGGGGGGGGGACGGGCCGATTGAGGGTTTGTTGAAATGAGAAGGGGGTGGTAAGTGGAGAGAGTTAAGGGACAATTTAAGGGTTTTGGTGGGAGAGAGTAGACATTTTTTGGATGGAGAGCGTGGGGAGCAATTTTTTTTTTTTGGTAAATGTTTTATGTAGTTTGGGTAACGTAAAGATAAAAATTTATCTATAAAGATGGGAATGGTGGACCAGTTGTGCATTAAAAAAATTACTTACAATAGTCTGGCCTGTCTTTCAGTGGCTTGGGCTCAAACTTGAGCCTGCCGTAGGGCACAAATATATCTGCGTCGGTCCTGTATGTGAGGGTCATGTTAAAGGCGTAGTTCCACACAGAAGATGATTCTGGGGAGTGAGTCGAAAACTGATATTTGAACTCTTCCGTTTCCATTGAATGCCGCACCATTTGGTGACAGCCGATTCAACGTTAGCTACTCGGAATCTCTAAGTCTTGTCTACCACGAGTAACATTAGGTTTTCAGGGGGAAACATTAAGTTTTCAGTGGTAACATTAGGTTTTCAGTGGTAACATTAGGTTGTCAGGGGTAACATTAGGTTTTCAGTGGTAACATTAGGTTTTCAGTGGTAACATTAGGTTTTCAGTGGTAACATTAGGTTTTTAATGGTAACATTAGGTTTTCAGTGGTAACATTAGGTTTTCACTGGTAACATTTGGTTTTCAGTAATAACATTAAGTTCAATGGTAACATTTGGTTTTCAGTGGTAACATTAGGTTTTCAATGGTAACATTAGGTTTTCAATGGTAACATTAGGTTTTCAGTGGTAACATTAGGTTTTCAATGGTAACATTAGGTTTTCAGTGGTAACATTAGGTTTTCAATGGTAACATTAGGTTTTCAGTGGTAACATTAGGTTTTCAATGGTAACATTAGGTTTTCAGTGGTAACATTAGGTTTTCAGTGGTAACATTAGGTTTTCAATGGTAACATTAGGTTTTCAGTGGTAACATTAGGTTTTCAATGGTAACATTGGGTTTTCAGTGGTAACATTAGGTTGTCACGGGTAACATTAAGTTTTCAGTGGTAACATTAGGTTTTCAGTGGTAACATTAGGTTGTCAGGGGTAACATTAGGTTTTCAGTGGTAACATTAGGTTTTCAGTGGTAACATTAGGTTTTCAGTGGTAACATTAGGTTTTTAATGGTAACATTAGGTTTTCAGTGGTAACATTAGGTTTTCACTGGTAACATTTGGTTTTCAGTAATAACATTAAGTTCAATGGTAACATTTGGTTTTCAGTGGTAACATTAGGTTTTCAGTGGTAACATTAGGTTTTCAATGGTAACATTAGGTTTTCAGTGGTAACATTAGGTTTTCAATGGTAACATTAGGTTTTCAGTGGTAACATTAGGTTTTCAATGGTAACATTAGGTTTTCAGTGGTAACATTAGGTTTTCAGTGGTAACATTAGGTTTTCAATGGTAACATTAGGTTTTCAGTGGTAACATTAGGTTTTCAATGGTAACATTAGGTTTTCAGTGGTAACATTAGGTTTTCAGTGGTAACATTAGGTTTTCAGTGGTAACATTAGGTTTTCAGATTAGGACTGTATGTGTGAATACGGATAAGGCTATTACTTCAATTTCAAAAAGAAAAAAAAATATAGTTACATTTTTAAAAAACAATTTAAGTAACATTTCAAATAAATTAATAGCAAAAAAAAAATACTATTTTTTTTTAAAACTCGGCGCCTCTTTTGTTAAGCTCCCAGGGTTTTAATGAAACGTATTAAAGTGCAATTGCATTTAGCTTCTATGTCGATTCGAAATTTCAAAACACACATTTTAGTATACATTATGTGAAAATAAAGAAGCCAAAATATTTTAGTATATATGGGGAAAATCAACACCACAAAAGCAAGTATAGTATCTATGGGAAAATCAAAACTCAAAAAGGTTTTTTTTAGTATATATTGTAAAATCAATAAACCCATCAAAGTTGTTAGCACATTCAAATTTGGTAAAATAAATAACCAGCCAAGTTTCAATAGATTAAAATTTCGTTAAAAACTCAGCTGTGAGTATAGTTTATTCATTGTTACTGTAACAAACTAGATAATAGACAAAATAATTCATCTATGGGCATGCAGTGGCTGGAGAAGTCAATTCGAAGACCAATACCCAAACCAAACCAGAAATTAAAAATGTTTATATAAACAAACGCATACCTATCGACAATATGAATTGTACATAAGGCTGGTGAAGATATGTCACTTGTAATTAAATATAATTGATTCGCTTCAATTTAAGATCCTTCATTTTCAAAACCCTTAAAAGATTTCCGGGTGAAACTGCAAAAATATCAGCTTAAATGAGCAACTAAGTTTTTTTGTCAGGCAACATTTCCATTAAATTATTACCAAAAAAAAAAACCAATTAGATATCTAAATTGCCCAGCAAGATAAAATTTCTACTTTTTAAAAACATTTTTGTGCCTTAAATAAAAAAAAATATAGTTTACCCTGCTAAAAAATGCTGCATGTTACATTGAGAAAAAATCTTACTTCGCAGGAAACTAGCATATGTGTGATGCGGTGACTCGCACGTGAAAGCAGCGTAGAGTTGATGGGGCCATCTCCTGGGCGGTGAGTAGTTCTCCTCAAGGCCAACCACGTACACGACGACCAGGTCAGTCTGCTCGCTGATATCACGGCCCTGGAACTCGCAGTTGGAATATTTACACGCGGAAAAGTGGAACGTTCTGGAGGGCATCCATGGCGGAGGTCGGAGCCACGCCACCCGGAACGTCCGGTCCGTCTTCTCGCTGGGCGCCGCCGGGCTGCAGAGCAGGAAGGGCGAACGCTCGCACTGGGCGAGGATGCCGGAGTCGTAGGTGTGATTGCCTGGCCAGCGTTCATCTTCCGTGGCGTTGACATGTAAGCTCGAATCTATTTCCATGAGTATTCCTCCTTTAAACTTTCCCAAGCTGCTCAGGTCGGCCGACATGAAAACGTTGACGGGTATGATGTCCTTGTAACGTGATAGCAGGTAAGCGAAGGAGCCCAAAGTTATTACACCGACAAAGACTAAGCTCTTGTGTGGCAGAGATGCAAACCAAATGAAGAGATGATGTATATAATATATTATATAACATACGTTTATTTCGATACGAGTACAGCGATTAACCATTGGTTATACTTTCGGACAGCTCACTCACATTCCCCCTCACATTAGCCAATCTCTACGCGCTACTCGCATCAACCAATGATTATCTCCGCCAGGAAAAAAAACAAAAAACGATGGTTCATCCTCCACCAAAAAAATACGTGTTTTTTTCCTCCACCAAAAAAATCAGTGGTTTATACTTCACCAAAAAATCAGTGGTTTATTCTCCATCAAAAAAATCAGTGGTTTATTCTTCACCAAAAACGGTCATTCACCCTCCACCAAAAATAGTTGTTTATCCTAATTCAAAAATCAGGGGGTTATCCTCTACCAAAAACGGTGGTTTATCCACCACCAAAAAATTGTGGTTTATCCTCCACCAAAAGAATCGGGGTTTATTCATCAACCAAAAAACGGCGGTTTATCCTCCACCAAAAACGGTGGTTTATCCTACACCAAAAGATGGTTATTTATCCTACACTAAAAAATTGTTGTTCATCCTCCACCAAAAACGGCGGTTTATCCTCCACCAAAAAACGTTGGTTTATCCTACACCAAAAAACGGTTATTTATCCTAAACCAAAAAATTGTGGTTCATCCTACACCAAAAAAACGGTTATTTATCCTACACCAAAAAATTGTGGTTCATCCTCCACCAAAAAAAACGGTGGTTTATCCTACACCAAAAAAAGGTTGTTTATCCTTGCAAGCTTTTTTCCAATTCTTTGATTTGTTCAAATTATTTTAATGTCTAAAACATAAGAGTAGGGTGTGTTTGCGGGCGGAGGGGGGGGGGAATATAAAGTTAACGTAGTACTGACCGATATGTGGATCACGTTTTAATGTACATAATAAACCTACGTATAAATTGAATAATTTTTGAAAGTGACACTTAAATAATTTTTATTAATTAAACAAGCTACAGGAAACGGATATTATTCTTCTGCCATTTCATAAATCTGTTTTATGTATCCCCATTAGTGTATGTTTTTGAATCGGTCCGCTGAGTGACTACTTCCACAATGAATTACACCCATACCTCGCTTTACGGCCTAGATACGTTCCGGAAAAGTTGGCCGTAAAGCGAAAAGCCGTATAATGAATCAATAATTTTGGTATAAACTCAAACAAATTTAATTTGATCTGTTCCAATTTTTTTTATAAAATAATATAGTCGTTAGTTCATAAATCATTTTATTCTTTTCATTTCCTATAAAAATAAAAGTACAAAACATTGTAATAGTAAACAGAAATTTTAAAAATAAACAAACATATAAATTAAAAAACAAAAGAAATCATATGCACATATTTATACATAAAATAAAATGTTTAGAAACTTTATAATCTGATGAGCATTAACACGAAAAATCATCTGCCATCCTCACTTTCAGCTGTTGTGGATTGACCCAGTTGAAAATATTGGTGAAAAGTTGTCTGCTTCGCCTTGCTTTCTGTTTCTTTTAAAAGAGTTTTGTAACAGGCAATTGCTGAATTTCCTCCTCTAGACACTTTAGCGCTGCGTTCTTCGTCGGGATCATTTTGAAGAAGCATTTCATTCCCTGCTCAAAATATGAAAGTGCATTTGATAGGTTCTTTGCAGTCAGCCGTTGGCCGTATAATGAAACATCGTGGGACGTAAACCGAAAAAGTGCCATAATTTAAAGTTGGCTGTAAAAGCGAAATGCCGTATGAAGAGCGGCCGTATAGCGAGGTATAGGTGTATATATTTTGATAGATGAGATATAAGTAAATGTTTTAATGAGCGGTTATGTGTCAGACGCACTACTTTCCCAATAATTGTATGGTAAATCTATTAGGCATACAGTAATCAGACCTGTTTACGCTTACGATTTTGGCGTACAACGTACGATTTTGAGGTGTATACATTATATATACTGTATGTTTATTTTTTTACCATTAAGATAATGTATTGAATGATTTTGTGATGATATTGTACGATTTTAAGAGTTTGTGGGTAAACAGGAATGCATTAATGCATTTTTAGGGGGTATGTGCCAGACTGACTACTTTTACGATTAACTGTAGTGTGCGGAGGTCAGAATTAAAGAAATTTCACCCAATAAATAACTAAACATTGGAATAAATGCGTCATAATATATCGTGTGAAAGCCCTTTTTCTTTTCGAATGTCTTAACAAACAATATGAACTGATTATTCGTACTCTAAAAGCAATCTGACACGGCTTTAAAAAAATTCATAATTAAACTTAGCCTCTTAAAATAAAAATATTTTAATTTCCCCCCCCCCCCCCCCCCCCCCCAAAAAAAAAAGTAAAAAGTATGAAAGATGAAGGACTGCGTTCAAGCTATGGGAATGAAAGAGTAGAACGATGCGTGTTGAAGCTTGGATCAAAACCATATCATCGTGTGGTGTTAATCAAATGCTCTCCTACAAATGTTTCTCAATTTCCCTGTATTTCTTCTTTTGTATTATTCCTCAGCATTGATGTATCTCTAAATATTTTGGTCCGTTAAGATTCTGGACCTTATTTTTCACAGTAATAATATTTATATTATTTCACTTCCTGTAATCCTACTTCCGGCAATAACAAAGGAAATCTCTAACGTTTTTTTTTTTTTTAAACTGTTCTCTGTTTCTTGTCGCATTTTATTTGTCCTGTTCGCCGACGAAGGCCTTCAGCAGAAACGTTCACATATTATTGTCTTGTCTTTTCAAGCTTCAACAAACATTGTTCTTCTATTTCAAAATACAGAGTGCATGGTACAATACATCATTATTATTCATTCACACCCGAAGCAATTTAATGTAAGGGATAATATTGTTGTTGTTGTTTTTTAAATGTGATAGAGTGAACTATTTTGAAACAAAGTACACAAACCAGCAACCCATGCCCACAGTCGAAGCACCTCACCATGTTGGTCGAACTATTCCCCAAGGATAATCTTACTAGATAGGTGCGCACCGTTTGAATAAATACCACCAAAAAACCCCATAAAACATGATACAGGGTGCGTAAATAAGTGCGACTTTTTTAAATAGCCTTGCTTCCACCATGCAGTGGCGTAGCGAGCTTACCCCACGCCCGGGGCACAATACCTTTTTAGCGCCCCCCCCCCATTCGAAAACCATACAATATTATATGTAAAATATATCATTTGCGCCCCTTTGCGAGTAGCGCCCGGGGCATGATGGCCCCCTAATTCACACCCGAATTACATTGCAATAATGTAATGTATGTGGATGGCTTACTTCCGTTTTCGCGAGACGATGGAGTGGTTATGTACACTTCATCAAATGGTTTTACTAGACCGATCCTGGGATGGCAGTCTCGGCTGCATCTCTTGCAGGAGACCCTTAACTCCTGGTTAGGTTTTGAATTCCGTATTGCTCTTTTTTTTGCAAGGTATCCCTACGCACATCTTCTCCCTTGTTGAATAATTCATACATTGTATGTTCTCATACTGGTTATTATAATAAATAATGGAATAAGGTGTGTTGAAAATAAAAATGACATAGAGCTCTGCCTGTTCTGAATATTGAGCTACAATGAGTTTATTGAGATATTGGGACACATAAGTTTTATTATTTTAAAAATTTTAATGCATTGTTTTTATTAACTGTATTGCAGTGTCTGCTGAAGAATGCATCAGGTCGGAACGTCCATTTACATTGTCTTGTCTTATAATCTCAAGACTAAACTTATTTTGTTCCACTATTTATTTATATGCGGAAAAAAAAATAAAGAATTTAAATCGGCTATAAGATAGTTTACATTGTTCATTGTTAAATATCTGAGTACAGTTAAATCATTGTCTTTGTCATAACACTATTTGAATGAAAGATGTTATTGTAAAACTAAACAAATGTTGCATGATACATCCCACCCTCTTCATCACAGATACTTAGGATGATACATCCCATCCTCTTCATCACAGATACTTAGGATGATACATCCCATCCTCTTCATCACAGATACTTAGGATCGGCACGTTCGGGGCGAATTCTTTGTCTCAGGGCGAGGACTGAAAGGTATAAAAATTATTTTGTTCCCCAATCAGTACGATTTACCAGCAATTTCTCTCTTCCGCGATGAATGCAGCCATCAGTATCAGTTGACAGAGGTCACGTGGTTGTTACGTCACTCACGTTCCGTATCGCGTTTTGTTTGCTCGTCGGCTTCACAAACGGATATAAATTATACATAAAATCGATTCGGATAAAACTGCTCCGACTCCGGCTAGGGACGTCACGCTTGATTGCTTTTTTTTCACAACCCCCCCCCCCCCCCCCCCACCCTACCTTTTTGTATTCTTTCCTTAATGGAGCGATAATGTCGTGAAACGTTTTTGGCGGACAACTTTTCGAAGTTTTTCTATAGTTTTCTTTAGTAATTTTTTTTTCCATCGATTTTCTGGGGAAAACATTTGACACCGAAACCTCTCTTTCGAATTTCAGGGTCGTAGATAATCTATGGGTGAATGTTCAGTGTAAACATTCAGTAGTCAATAAACTAAATGAACAAAATATGTTTTATTGTTTTTTCTTTCTTTTTTTTTGTGTGGGGGGGGGGGGAGGGGATGTGAATGTAAGTGATTTATAAAAGCTTCATCAAAATGTGGATGCACTTAGTGGAGGGGGTCCACAACGCTTTTGGACTAACGTACTGCATGTCTATACGTTACAGCATTTAACGCATGCTACCAATGGGATCTGTCTGCTCGCCAAGTCTAAGGACGCATGACGTGGTTTTAGTCCCTGATATTGCTAAGAGCATTCACCGAATGGTTTTTTTTCCACACTAAAATAATTTAAAGTGGATGTGTCGTGTGCAAATTTTTTTATTTATGTACTGAAAATGAACAATGCAATAAAAAAATATCTCCATGTGTTTGAATCAATAAAAGAATCTTATCTTATCTTATTATCTTTAAATTTAAAATTTAAACAAAATGAGGATTTTTAAAAAAAAAGAAGTGTGTGTACAATTTTTACGAATAGAGTTTATATATATAAATTCTCCCCCTCCCCTGTTAAAATCCATGTTTTTAAGCATGCATTTTAGTAAAATTGTAAATACCATTTCCTTAAAATTATTTGAAGGCTTGCATTTCAACTCTTTGAAAATATAATTTGTGATATTTTCAACAATTTAAAGACATTTCACCCCGTTATTGTTTGATCAAATTTTCAGATTATACTTTTGGTTCTATTTCAATAAGAGCTTAAGCTGAATGAATGAATGAAAAAAAAACACTGTTTAATATCATCATCATCATCATCAGGTCCCGTAGTCCTTCGACCGTTGGGGCACCACAGATGACATGTACACTATTTTTCTCCATTCCTGTCGGTCTTCTGCCCTACGCATAGCATCGCCTAGTTTTAATCCCGTCCATTCTTTGATGTTATCTTCCCATCTTTTTCTTTGTCTTCCTTTTCTTCTCCCTCCTCTAGCAGTTTAATATCAGCACCTATAAAACGTATGTGTTCCCGCAATAACAATGGCGATCACTTAAGCTTTTAATTATTTTCATGTGTCCGGGTCTGCTGAGGAAGGCTCTTAGCCGAAACGTTCTTATCTCATTGTCCTATCTCTCGGTTCACGCTTCGACACCCCTCGTTCTACTATTACCTTCACACAACTGGAACTGAGTGCTTGATCTATTACCATTTACATCAACACAGCCTGACTGTAGTCGTCGTCTGCACGACTCTGATGCGTCGCTGGTTGGCTTAAAAATTTCTGTCTCTACAACCACAGAAACTAGATTTCGAACAGCCGTGCACTGTTGTATTTAACTAATGTATGCCCCCTCCACAACAAGGGCCGGCCTTAGGTCATTGCAACCTATGCGGCCGCAATAGGCCCCGCACTTTCATAGGCCCCGCGCTAATTTATTTTCTAATAAAACATCTTAATTGTCACTTATTATCCTTATCCCTACCCAGACTGGGCCCCGCGCAATCCGTTTCGCATAGGGCCCCGCAATTGTTAGGGCCGGCCCCGCCCCCAACCACCCCTGCGACAACAATCGCGATAGCTATACATTAGGTGATACTCTATTTTATTTATCACGGTGCACGGCTGAGTAGTTTTGCGTTTCGTGATTTACTTTTTTTAGAAAAAATTTGATTTTTTAAATTAAATCACCAATCACAACAAAAAATGCGCTATGAAATGGGAGTGTTATATAAATTATATAATACCTACTTCTCTCTCGTTTATGAACGCACTTTAAAATCGGTCGGAAAAGAGTCTCAATTACATCGGAGCCTAAATTGGTTCGGAAACTAAAATATTACACATTTTTATAAAGAGAATAAAAGATCCTATTCGAATAGTAGTGAGACAACATTATAAGGAAGGTGAGATTACATTGGGCCATAAGTAAGACTGATCCACCATACGTGACAACATCCGACTACAAGTCAGACTACATTCACTGGACTGTATGTGAGTCTACGTTACATTATAAGTGAGACTGCTTTCGCCTATTATTATTATTATTATTGGTAGTTTTCTATAGCGTGGTACCCCAGCGTAGGGCTGGGTTCACCAAGCTGTACATACAATTTAACAAACATAATAATGAACTTAAAAATTTAACTTACATTAATTTAAAAAAACAAAAAAGAAAACAAACGTGTATTCGCCCAACCATTACATAACGATTTACATGTGAAGCCATGGACGGCACTCAGCAGCATCGTTTAACGGTCAGAGGGGGATTCAGTCAGGATAGTAGAGTTTAAAGAGATGTGTTTTGAGTGCAGTTTTAAAGGCTGTGATGGTTGATATATTGCGGATGTGTAGTAGAAGAGAATTCCATTGTTTTGGGGCACAGTAAGAGAAAGATCTTTCACCGTATGTTTTTGTGCAAGTCTTGTGGACAGAAAGAATACGCCCGTCTGCGGAGGAGCGAAGCTGTCGAAGGGGTGAATAGACAGAGAAAAGTTCGGTTAGATAGGAAGGGCAGGAATTCGAAAAAAAGTTGTGGCAGAGAAAAGAGAGCTTATAGTCAATCTGTGCTTTTATGGGGGGAGCCAATGGCGTGAATGAAGTAGTGGTGTGACGTGATCACGCGTTTTTGCCTTTAAAACTAGCCTAGCAGCTGAGTTTTGAACCTTTTGTAGTTTTTCTGAACCTGACAGAAGAGAGTTGCAATAGTCAAGACGAGAGAGAACAAGAGCATAGACTAGGATTTTTGTTGCACTAACTGTGAGGTAGTGGCGGATGGAGCTGATCTGACATTAGACTATAAATTTGACTGCATTTGATTAATAAGTTGAAACAGACTAACATAGACAATAATTTTTTTTTTCTTTTCTCTAGACAACATTACATAATATACAAAATACGTAGAAGACTTGGTCGGATTAACTTCTTCTATGATCAAAGTCAACATAAAGTATACAATTTCCTTTTTTTATTTTTATTACTCTTCCATGCAATTCCATCTGAGGAACGAATCAATGACTCATAAATGGTTGAGAATATTACAGGCGTTATTTTATTGGTGCCAAGGTTTTATACCTCCTCGACACGCATGACCTGAACGTCTATCGATCACCCCAGGTCGATAAACCAATGCGTTGCATGGAGAGAAATCGAATGTTTACTTGGAGTGTATGATGTAATGTGAACTGCGCATTGTAAACAATTTTAATATATCCCATAACTGAACTTATCCTTGATCCCTTAGAGCGCTGGGGCTTACAGAATGTATGAGGTACGATCATTGCCAAACAGAGGACGTGCAAAATCGAGGTTTTAAAGGGAGCACTCATAAAGGCGCAAACTTGAGAGGGTGCCAAGACCGTCTTTAAAGGACCTTAATAGATAATTAAACGATAAAATCCACATGAACTTTCACGAAGACATGGGGTGCAAAAATCGTTATTTTTACTGGTCCACCGCGGGCGGTAATTATTTCTACATATTAAGCGACACCACTTTTCAGGATTCGGCCGTGGTGCCGCTTTTCCTCGGCACAGCCCTGGTTGCCAAAAATTAATCCCATGGGATAAAGCGAATGGACTATATACGCGAAGCGCGAGTCAGGTGATTGAACTAGTAAACTTAAGATTTGGGATGCACCGCTTGTAACAACAGTATCTAGATAACACAGCCGTGCTTTTAGGGCACTGAAGGAATCGCACTTGAAATTAATCAATAGAACCCTTCTGTATCGAGATAAGCCCGTAAACTTTACCGAAAACATGTCACGACCCAACAGAAAGGTGGATCAATGGTGGCGTTCGAAACCCCCAGACATTCACGTAGAAAGCGTGATTTACGGTGCTGCCAAGCAGATGCGGTTTGCCAGTGAAGGGCTTGCCGGGACCATAAAAGAGCAATAGCTAGGTCCCGTAAAATGAATGTTTATAATTCAGTATCGAGATAAGCCCATGGCAATCAGAGGCTAGGCTTTGCCATTGGGACTACTACTAACGAAAACCGAGTATAAAATAATACACACGTGCGTAGGGTAAAGAGGTGTGTTTGGAAAGGGTCAGCTCGCCCCGGGCGGAAATTATTTTCTTCAATATTTTGAGAGGCATAATTTTCGGCCAAGTGCATTTATATTATATTTTTTTGGGTGCGGTGGAAAAAAACCTTGGCCCACTTTCCGGGCGGCACTAACAATACCTATACTGATAAGAAACATTTAAAGTGGCCATTTCCGTCATAGTCACGTCTTCCGTATAATGTGCTGATTTACATCGTATAAAATGCAGATAAACACTGAAAGCATTATAGCAAGTCGCTTGATTTTTTTTGAAACAAAATGACACGCAGACAAATGAGCCACTAATTAGTGAGTAAATGGAGTACCGTTGTCAAAATAATATGTATATATATATATATACTTAGAGCCGGAGAAAATTCCATTTCTTTGGACTCGGTGGTTCTCAAAAAGTAAGGTTACCATGTAGGACTGAAGCGTTTCTAACGTTTTATGGGCGCTGGAACTCCTAATTGATGCACTGTGAAAATTAATGAGATAAATTTTTTTCTGTAATTTAAATTCCCTTATTTAAAAAAAAAAGAATTACAAAGAAGATAATGCTTTTTTTTTTTGTTGTTGTTGTTGTTGGCATCAAACTAGAATCGAAAGATAGCCATCAGTCCTAGATAACATCTCATCGTTCATATCTGCTGAGGAGAGATAGTATCTTTGTCTTGGAAATATATTTTTTTCAAACCAAACTAAACCAGCAAAGATAGACATCAGTCCTAGATAACATCTCATCGTTCATATCTGCTGAAGAGAGAAAGTATCTTAGTCTTGGAAATATGTTTTTCTTTTTCAAACAGAACTACACCGGCGATTGACCACTGTCACTACTTGGCGAGGCGTTTAGACTTTACGACTTTTAGTATTACTAAGCACATTTTACAAACCAGCAAGAGGCTTTCGAGCGTGTTATGCAATGCTTCTCATCAAAGCACCAAGCGTTTGCGTGCATCAAAAACTTAGCATTGTTGATTGGTACCACATGAAAATGTAAACATATTTAATATGCCCTCCCCCTCAAAACCAAAAAAAAAATTTCAAGTAAATCCTTTATATCAATTTTTTACCATTTTATTTTAGATTCACATTGCGCATTTCTTTCAACAACTAATTCAGAAAAACAAAAGAAAATATTACGCACTAAACGAACTTGCGATAATTATTTTTAAAGAATCTCATTTAGCGCAGTTATCGGGAATTTAATTTCGTGAAATCAGTGTCGTCATATTTTATTCATCTTCCTCTTGAAAATCAGAACAAACTTATTTTTGGGGGCAGGAGTGTGGTTGGGTGGTGGGGCTGAAAAATGTTTGAAAGAATGTGTTGTCATCTGCAACTAGTTTATGTGCCAAGTTTCAGCTCGTTAGGCTGACAGAAGGTGTGTCAATTAGCCATCCGAAGATTTTTCAGCACACCCAGCCAGAAAACAACACACTAACAAAAACAAAGTTCGTATAAATAATTGTTTAAAAAATCTTTTCTTTTAATTTTTTTTTCTTAACAGCAGTTTATGAGTTCTGTTTTCATAAGCAATACTGAGAATAGAGACGTTTATTTACTGTATTATTTTTCATTACAACTGGATGAGTTGACTTTCCTTAACAATGGAGGCGCCCCCCTCCCCCCCAACCCCATTTTCACGAAAAAAAGGACTCAGCAGTTTTCAGATGATATCGCCCCTTATTATGAAGAAAACTGTGCTACCCTGCACAGACCGCCCACCCCCCTTTCTTTCCCGAACGCCGCTGTATAAAGTACATATACGTGTTGCTTAACATGTTATTCGCAGAGCCCTTTTAGAAGCTAAAGTGCTTGCTTTCCGTCGAGTACTTGAGGTTCGATTTATTACTTGCGGTACTCACAACACCTGTTGTGCACAAGGCTCTTGTTGTACACAAAGCACTCAGTTGACACAGAGCACTCATTGTCCAGTAGTCACTACATGCGAATTTTTGTTAATTAAAAAAACAGAGCTATTATTAGGAAGTAAAAAAAAAAGAAATCACGAATCCATTTTTGTTTAAATTTTAATTTAAGATTCAAACAACTTGTCGTAGAGGCAAGTGCAATATTTTAAGCATGTTTATTATAATATAAAGTATTGATCAGTCAAGGTCTGTTGGGTCAAGGCTGTCATCAATTGCGGGAGCTATTAATAGTTTACATCAGAGGTCCCCATACTTTTTTGTCTAGTAGACCCCTTGCCTTGTTTTTCGGTTTTGTGGAGACCCCCTTGCTTCCTGCTAGTTTATAATAATTCTTAAACAGTTTTATGTTTTTAAAATTTTTACTTAATAAGTACTTTTATTACCTATGTAGGAAGATGTCTTTATATTATAAGGTAATATTATGCAAGTAAATAGGTATTATATGTTTATGTGAATTATTCCATTCATGGAATGCCAAATTAGAAGTCACGACCTGCTTACATGAGATCCACTATCGTTGACCCCCCCCCCCCTTTTTCATTTCATGGACCATCAATTTTTTTTATCGCTGACAATGACCCTTTGCAAGCGGTTGTCGTTCCCGTGGGGTCGATATTGAGCAACTTTCACACGATCACGTCAGGTCGATAAACCAATCCGTTGCATGGAGGGAAATCAAATGTTTACATGCAGGATATGATGTTATGTGAACTGCGCATTGTAAACAATTTCAATACATCCTTAATCCCTTAGAGTGCTGTGGCTTACAGAATGGATGAGACTGAACATATACTTGATCTTTTAGAGTGCCCGAGCACAAAAAAATATTAATAATATAAAGTACAAATTGATCTGGTTGGTAGTTGAAACACTGGTTCCACTTGAAAAGCGTCTCCGATGAAACTCGGAGGCGTCCACTTGGGATAAGCCTCTTTGTGGCACGGCAGACTAGTAGGATGGACTTGTCCACCCGAAGCAAAAATCCCCAGCATGACTCCAAACGCAACGGGAGTAGCAGTGTCTAACATGATTACTTGTTGCCGTTGATGGATGTGAGGCTTGGGTGGCGGTCAAGATCCATGCCGTTGATTTTAGCTACGCGACCGTGAGAAAGCCGCTCCTAGACAGCCGTTTCGTCCCAGCTTTCAGTCCCGACCGAAAGACTCCCTTGGCGGTGTGGTAACTCAACACCTTCCCTACGGAACGGAAGCAAACCCGCCCAGATACTATAGAGAATGGACTGCGAACGCTTTAAACGCAGCGTTTTCGGTCGACCGGACGTCCCCCTGGCCAGGAGGGGGGAGGTCCCGACGCGCCGCCGCACAGTCTTTCGGCGGGGAGACCCGCGTCTGGCCCGTGGTGAGGAGTGTCCGGGGGGGGGGGAGATTAAGAGCTCGCCCACCGACGCCATTTCCCAATTGACAAATTTAGATAGTAGAAACTTCGTAAAAGAGGCTGTAGTCATAAGAGTCAATTTTTTTTTATACGTTCATTCATGCAAAGAAAGCTACAAAATTCAATCCTCCTTCAACAGAAATCAATTTTTTTGTTTCATGAGACTTGATTTCATAAATAAAAGACATGTATTACAAAGTAGTTCTGTAATGTTCAACGCAGCCTGAGATCGACCAGTCTCATATGGCACATATATTTTTTTTTATTTCGCACACCGGTCCATTAAAACGCTTCTGTGGTGATACAGTGTGTATGTGTGAGTGTGTGTGTGTGTACAAATCATCTTACACGTGTCAGAAACAAAATGTCTTCTAAACGCTAACATAAACTAACACAAAAATATAATTAATAATAACTGGAACCAGGTCGTTGAGATGATCAGTGTCTCCACGCATGAAGAAGATGAACAAAGGGAGGGAAGTTCTGAATTGAGGTTACACTCGTTATTCCGAGTACTGCCCTGAAAAATGGGTTGAGCTTTAAGTTTTCCCATTTTAATATTCTGAAACTATTGATCCACATCCATGGCAACTATTCGGACCAAGTACTGTTCATGACCTGATGTTGAAGGTGAAATGCATATCGCTCATTGTGATAATTAATTTTAGTCAAGTTTTTTTAACATGTGCTCATTGCAAAGAAAATTGTCAAACACAATTGAATTAAAATCAGTCAATGATGAGATTAGGTTTAAATGTAGCGTAAATTTAAAAATAAGTAACACTGAGTCCATCTTTTTGTGGTAATTGTTGTATTATTTAAATAATAATCTATTTTCCTTTTATTTCTATAATTTTATTTTATTTTATTTTTATTTTTTTTTTAATTATGGGGTACAGCAAGTATTACTTGTTTCATTATTTCAATTTTTCTTTTTTAAATACACTAATCCCGTTTATATCTTATATTTAAAAAATAATTTTGAAGATCAATCATAATTTGTTATGAAGCCATAACAAAACAATAAAATAACGAATCTTTCTTCAGCGTGGTGTTTTTTTTTTTTAAAATACTACGTCATATGTCCTTGAACTTGACGAGCAGACAGATCCCTATCGGTAGCATGCGTTAAATGCTGTAACGTATTGACATGCAGTACGTTAGTCCAAAGGCGTTGAGGACCCCCATCCGCTAAGTGCAACGTTAGTCCAAAAGCGTTCAGGACCCCCATCCGCTAAGTGCGACGTTAGTCCAAAAGCGTTGTGGACCCCCCTCCGCTAAGTGCAACGTTAGTCCAAAAGCGTTGTGGACCCCCTCCACTAAGTGCAACGTTAGTCCAAAAGCGTTGAGGACCCCCTCCGTTAGTCCAAAAGCGTTGAGGACCCCTTCGTTAAGTGCAACGTTAGTCCAAAAGCGTTGAGGACCCCCTCCGTTAGTCCAAAAGCGTTGAGGACCCCTTCGTTAAGTGCAACGTTAGTCCAAAAGCGTTGAGGACCCCTCCGCTAGTGCATCCACACTTTGTTGAAGCTTTTATAATCCCTTACATCCACTCCCCCCCCCCCCCCCCCCCAAAAAAAAAAAAAAAAAAAAAAAAAAAGAAGACATTTAAATCTTTTCTTTTTCCTTTATTTTATTGACTACTGAATGTTTACACTGAACATTTACCCACAGATTATCTACGAGGTTACGGTATCCAATGTTTTCCCCAAAAATCGATGGAAAAAAGAATTACTAAAAAACTATAGAAAAACTTCGAAAAGTTGACCACCAAAACTTTTGACGACATTATCGCTCCATTAAGGAAAGAATACAACAAGATAAGGTAAGGGGGGGGGGTGAGAAAAAAAGCAATCAAGCGTGACGTCACTAGCCGGAGTCGGAGCAGTTTCATCAGAATCGATTTTATGTATAATTTATATCCATTTGTGAAGCCGACAAGCAAACAAAACGTGATTACGGATTGTGAGTGACGTAACGAGCACGTGGCCTCTGTTAATTAATACTAATGGCTGCATTCATCTCGGAAGAGCGAAATTGCCGCGAACAACTTCGCTAACGAAACCCATTAACCCAAATAGCAAATTAACGGGGGCAACAATGTGGGCAAACGGCGTTAAAATGTAAAACTGTGCCGCCGTGTCGTATCCATATTAGAAGGTCCTCAATCCGCGGAAAAAACCGAAGGAATTGATTTGGAAAAAAGGGGGGGGGTGTGAAATAAAGATAGGGCTTGCCATTGGGATCAACCAAAACAGTTGATCAGTTCAATTAAAAATTAAAGATAGCGACCAGTGCGATACAAAGCAAAGAACCGAGCAGCTAAGATTTATATATATTTTTTTATAACTTTTTTATAACTATTATTAATTAAATTTAATTTTTGTTAAAAAAAGAGGAAATCTTAATGTGGTAGGTCGAGAAAAAGGGAATGAGAAAAGGAGAGAAAAAAATCATCATTGTGAAACAGAACCCATTTTTCACGTGACTTTGTCATATGGCCTTATTGAATAATGTACAGATCTTCATTAAATTGTACCTGAATAAATAAATATTGTCAGCGGCAATAATTAAACGCACCAAAGCAGAGGTAATTCTTTACCAAACCTCTGCTATGAATATCAATTTTTTTTTAAACTTTAATTACGCCACAATGGCAAGGCAGACATATTTTAGGCGTTCCTATGAAAAGAAAATGGGGCCTTTTCTAAATTAACAGATGAGAACCTTTGCGCGAACTGATGGACGTCCGGCACCATTGGTTAAAATACCACACGACAAATCTAAACGGTGACGTAACACGGATTATTTAACGTGATAAACATCGTCTGCCCAATAGATAGGGCCTGTGGACAGTTTTCATGAAATTCAAACTTAGTGTTTCAGCTAACACCTAAGAGTTATTGGCGCATTTGGTGTAACTGTTTTATTGAAAGGAAACAGATGCCATGACTATGACGGTATGCCATGTGTATGACGGTATGCTATGTGTATGACGGTATGCTATGTGTATGACGGTATGCCATGTGTATGACGGTATGCTATGTGTATGACGGTATGCTATGTGTATGACGGTATGCTATGCGTATGACGGTATGCCATGCCTATGACGGTATGTCATGCCTATGACGTATGCCATGACTATGACGGTATGCTTAGCGTATAACGGTATGCTAAGCCTATGACGGTATGCTATGTGTATGACGGTATGCTATGCCTATGACGGTATGCCCTGCCTATGACGTATGCCATGACTATGACGGTATGCTATGCGTATAACGGTATGCTATGCCTATGACGGTATGCTATGACTATGACGGTATGCTATGCCTATGACGTATGCTATGACTATGACGGTATGCTGTGGCTATGCTATCCTATGACTATGGCGTTATCCTATGACTATGACGTTATTCTACGACTATGACGGTATGCTATAACTATGACGTTATCCTATGACTATGACGTTATCCTATGACTATGACGTTATACTATGACTATGACGTTATCCTATGACTATGACGTTATCCTATGACTATGACGTTATCCTATTATTATGGCGTTATTCTATCATATGACTATGACTTTAAGCTACGGCTATGACGGTATGCTATGAATATGACGTTATCCTATGACTATGACGTTATCATATTACTATGACGGTATGCTATGAATATTACGTATAATGACTATAACGTATGCTTGGACTATGACCGTGTGCGGTTAAATCTTCTAGAAAAAAAAGCCTATTAATTAGCACACAAAAGTGTGATAACTATAAAGGAATAATCTTTGAGAAATAAACGTATTTTCATAACCTATTATTTTATAAAAGCTAACCGATATTATGTATGTTAAAAACATTTATTTCCAACCTATTATTGTGATTTTTTTATTTTATGTAAGATAAGGACTTTGTAGTAAATGAGAACTTTTAACCAACATTTCGCGACATGAATGCAACACTAAAGATGTATCGCTATTGTGTGCTACGCACGTGCATCATCATTTGCTTCGTTTCGTTGACCGGATGTCACGTGACCAGCGGTGTCCACGAGGCGTTCGTGGATATGTCGGACTTTGTCAACAACTGCTCGGCTGTGAGATATAGGATGCCGCCATTGGCCGTAGGGAGAATCAACATGACCTTTGAGCCTTTCCAGATTCTGTCCGTGGACGAACGGAACCAGGCGTCGATTTTGTCCTCGCTGATCACCGTGAGGTGGACGCTGGACAACTGTCAGTGGTCACCGACAAACTACAACGGTAAGGTGGTGTCGTGTGAGTGTTCAACGGCTTACTACAACAGTAAGGTGATGTCGTGTGAGTGTTCAACGGCTTAATACAACAGTAAGGTGATGTCGTGTGAGTGTTCAACGGCTTACTACAACGGTAAGAGGGTGTTGTGTCAGTGGTCACCGGCATACTACAACGTTAAGGTGGTATTGTGTGTGTGGTCACCAGCTTACTACAACGGTAAGGTGGTGTCGTGTGAGTGTTAACCGGCATACTACAACGGTAAGGTGGTGTCGTGTGAGTGTTAACCGGCATACTACAACGGTAAGGTGGTGTCGTGTGAGTGTTAACCGGCATACTACAACGGTAAGGTGGTGTCGTGTGAGTGTTAACCGGCATACTACAACGGTAAGGTGGTGTCGTGTGAGTGTTAACCGGCATACTACAGGGCTAAAGTTTCGAGCAGTTGAGGATGTTTATTATCTGCGAGTTCTTGGCGGGGAGAGAGGGAGACTTCATTTGAAATCAATACAGCGTTAAAGGCCTACAATTTTATTTTCTTCTTATGTATGTAAGAAGCAGCTTCGTTCAACCTAGAAAGCCTATCGTACATTTACTTGAAGTAAGAAAAAGAACACAAAGGAAATTCATCAATTTCTATTTTTAAAATTGCATTTTGATTTATTTGATTTTTAAAAATAAAATATATCATTAAATATCTTGCTGACTACTACCTCAGCAAAGCAGGGAATGCGCGAAAATGCGAAAATTCAACTTTTCGTGGATCAACCTGTCCCAGAGAAAAGAATGAGCCCATTGCTCACGACTTGAAAAGAATGATATAAGTTTCAAAGAAGGGTAACGCCCCAGTGCTAAACAAGGAGCTACGCATAGCAAGTTGCAAGATAGATAAAAAAAAAAAAAGAAGGAAGGGGTGAGGAAATGTTAACAACTTGCCAGGCTGTTTCTCGTTGATATGTTTTTATATTCTTATTCAAGACAATAAATTAATAACATAATGTGTACAGAATACATGTAGCAAGTTCTTAAGCAGTTGCACCATGCACGTCGTGGTGGCACACATCACACACTCACAGTGCCCAGTCTCACGGTACACACTCGCACAGTACACAGAATCGGCCATGCGCAAAGGTGGCCCCGGTTGTCTGTTTGCATGGTATAGCCCACTAAAACATCTCCGCCCCCCCCCCCCCCGGGCAGAATGACAAGCCCAGTCCAAAAGTTGAGTGACGTTGTCTTTTATACCTTCTGGGTATGTTATAGCTTGAGGGTATTGGATGTCGGGAGTTGAACTTCTTCTGTGTATGTTACAGTCTGAGGGCTTTGGATGTCGACGGTTGAACTCCTTCTGGGTATGTTATTGTCTGAGGGTATTGGATGTCGGGGGTTGAACTTCTTCTAGTTCTTAGATGGACATTGGGTTGCTGCATGTGTGACGGTTGCTGACCCAGTGTTGTCCGTGTCATTGGGCAATGACTTCCTGTTATTAAACTCAAACCCGATAATGAATCTTCTTGTTATTCAAATTTATAATATGTTAAGAACGTGCATAAGTAATTTCAATAACATGATATTACATAAATAAATACTACTTTCAACGTTAATTTTTTCACATATTGCTAGAACTGTAAATGTTTCCCAGGAGAAAAAAAGGCATAGCCATGGATCACGTGTTCATCCATAATCCCATTCTTGGTCAGGTTGTTTTCAGAACATTTGTATCTCTGTTTTGTTGAATTTTTGTTTATTTGATTTTTTTTATAAATTAAATACAAAAATATACCTTACATTATATAAGTCTGACTGTTTGAAATGAGTATTAAACAAGAAAAATCTTGGAACACTTCTAAGCCTTTCACAAATTCATAAATAAAATATTTCATAATGTATTACGTTAAACGCATTCCATCAAAATTATTTTTTTGTTCTTTAGGATTTTTTTTTCTGCTACTGGAGAAGGGCAGGGATGGGGCCGAGCACCCATTAAAACATGTTAGATATATTAATTTATACTGCACAAATTATGGTTTAAGACATTCATAAATGGTAATGTTTCTTTGTTCAAGATCAGTTTAACATATAGGTGGATTCAGATGCGGTAATTTTTTTTTAATTTAATTTTTTTTGCTTGTGAAAATCCTTTAAAGAGAATTTTAAAAATATATTATAGCTTTTATAGATTTGTCTAATTTCTATCAGGTATCGATGATATAGATTTGTCCAATTTCTATCAGGTATCGATGAAATAGATTTCTCTAATTTCTATCAGGTATCGATGAGATCGATATCGACACTGACCTGATCTGGTCGCCCATCATTACGACGCCCAAGGGCACCGTGTCAGCCGTGCTGTCTCTGCCCAGGACTGTCACCGTATGTATGATGTCTTTGATTCTCATTTAAGCAGCCCTTAAAAGCAAAACAGTCCCTATAAATCCTTTACATGCATTTTATTTATTATTTGGTTTAATGTTACTATTCTAATGTCACACCCTATTTTACACCGCATGTTTATTTCCCCAACTATTTCAGAAAAAGAAATGATAATATTACGCACCAAACGCACCTGCGTTATTTTTTTTTAACACATCGTATCGTATCATATCTTAAAACGTTTACTTAGTTCAGCGGTTCACAACCTGTGGGTCGCGACACCTTTAGGAAGCCGAACAACCCTTTCACTGGGGTCGCCTAAGACCATCGGAAAACACATATACCCTACTGTTATGAAGTAGCAACGGAAATATTTATGTGGTTGTGTGTCGCCACAACATGAGAAAATATATCATTAAAGGGTCGCGGCATTAGAAAGGTTGAGAACCACCGACTTGGTTATTTTCAAGTCCCTCTACATGTTACCCTGTATCCAAGCGCGTAATCTGGAATGGTTGGTGCCCTGGTCAAGACAAGTATTGTACTATCTATGAGACATTGGCAGATGATACTTATTGAGTCCACCCCCTTTTCTGTTTTCCATACAAAACAATATTTAAATAAACTTCCTCCTCCAATCCCCAAACACACACCAAGAAAAAAAGATTTCATTGATTGTTTACAGATAAACTGAATTTTAGTTTTTCCAAACAGGTATTTATTATAAAGTATTTTTTTTTTTAATTTCTTTCTTTTAAAAAATAATTAAATCTGAACGCCTTTGTGGAGTGTTGTGCACGGGAGATATTCCCTGTAGCAGAATAACACTATGATACTGTCCGTCTCCAAAGGATGTAAAACATCAAATTAAAATAAGTCTCTTAGGTGGATAAAATTAATATAGATATTTAATGCAAGGCAGTTGTGGCATTAGACAGTCATGACAATGATTAAATCTTTAAGTAATACTTGTCTAATACTATGATAATATTCATATGTTAACAAAGTTCATTTTAGGACTGTAAGTATAAGCCTAAATTAGAATTATTGTTGAGCAGTAAGCCTATATCTTATTAACTGTTATTAAGCTTTATTATTATTAGTTTTATTATGATTTATATAGTAATTTTTAAATGCTATTTTTAAAGTATAGTCAAATAAAATAAAATAAACTAGATATAGCCCGCCAAACATTGGCGACAGCAATACGTGAACTTTTCATCTACTAAAGCTACTAGACAAAGCATGAACTCAAGTAACGCACATTTAAGAATCCCAATTTTTGATGCACGCCTCCCACCCCATGATACGTCACTGCACACTTTTTATTGAAATATTCTGATGTCCTTATCACTTTTAAACCGAATATTTTTACACCATACTTAAATTGAGACGATTTCATTTTCCGAAAAGAGAATATTACGCACCAAAAGCTGTTGCGTTATGAAAAAAAAAAAAGTCATTTAGGGTAGTTATCGGGAATTATATTATGCGCTCTATTCAACTCATTTTTGAATCAAACTTTCTTTCAAACTTATACATTATTTATAATGTATTCTCAATACCAAATACACTGAATAAGAAGCAGCTTGCTTGTTAGAAAGTAGCCGGAAATGGAAGCAGTCCACGAGTCACACCAGAAGCGTAATATTATTTATATATAAGAGATATATCACCATTTTTCCCCTCCCACCACCACACCCTCACTTAACCTATCCACACAAACGAGACTGAAAGAAATATAATGATTTTATATTACTTTATGTAGATGATTTTTTTCTTTGTAATAAATTTTAATAGAAGAGTTAGATGTTATTTATTTTTATTTTTTTTCTTTCTTTCTTTATAATTATACCAATAACAGATACATTTATCTTTTTCAGGCATTTTATTTCATAAATATATATTCCAAAAGTATTCAAATATAACGAGGCATATTAGTGATTTAAATATGAAATTAATATTTTTTTATAAGGTCAGGGATCATCCAAGATAAATTATTTTCATTTAAAAAATCGAACACTTATTTTAAAGGGACAAAACTGCTTATTATTTTATTGAACTTGTATTCTTTACAACGGAGAAAAAAAACAATAAATGAGTCACAAAACTGATGGAAACACTCTTTCCTTGACCATCAAAATATGGTAGCCACTCAGTAAATACTAACACTTTCGTTGCGATGTTAACCTGCTATAGCTAGTTTCTGAATCAAAATACTTTCTAAATGTTACTTTTCAATTCATTTGAATATAATTTACACCGTATTTACTTATTTTTTCACCAAGGCTTTAAAAAAAAATATGTGAAGTGTATTCCAATAACTGCAAGTCCTATTTTTAAAAAAAAAAAGTAAATTAAATTTAGTCATTTTTCACAAATTGGATCTTTGGAAAGCAACACACATTAAAAATAATAATACCTGTGAGCAATAAGATATGTTAAACCTAAGTTACAGATTTTTTATAGAAAAAAATAAAATAATTCCAAATACAATTTACCTTTATACAAAAAAAAAAAAAAAAAAAAAAATAGAGCACATGGTGTTTCTGGGAAAAAATGTAGATGTAATGATAAAAAGGAATTAGCGAAACAGATAATTGTTTTTATAAAATGCTTATGTTTTGCGTGTCTTGATGTCCTGCCGATCAACCTCTTAAGCTGTTCAGTGACGGTCAAGTTAGGATGTCTATTCCGGGGCCTGTGGGGACGACGTGCTACCTGAACCTAGAGCTCTATCCGTTTGATCAGCACAACTGCACGGTGCCTTTCATCGTGATGAACAGCGCCGGCCTCTACCCCGTCGGCTCGAGTAATGCAAAGTACAACCTCGACAAGTACTTCAGCACCAGCGCAGAATGGCAACTCCTGAAAAATGGGTGCGCCTTAATTAAAGTAAGCGGTTGACTATAATCTCTCTAGTTAGTTAAGTCAGACGTTGCGGGATGGTTAAAGTTTGATTTTTTTTTTCCTCCACCAGATCCGTCGCTTGAGACATCACACTATTGTATAAGGGATGCGTAAAAAAAATACAAGGCTGCGTGTCTGGACGATACAAACCGGGAACAAGTCTGAGCGCATGTCTTTTTATAACAAAGAACTTAACTGTTGAGACCGATTCACGGGCACCTCACTTGTTCAAGTGGCTCGACAAACCTCGTTCAACTAATAAGGCAATTTAGTAGTTAAGACCGAAAGACTCACTGGGCGGTATGGGGTGGTAACGAAACACCGCCCAGACCCTAGGGAGAGTGGACTGCGAACGCTTTAAACGCAGCGTTCTCGGTCGACCGGACGTCCCCCAGGCCAGGGGGGGGGGTCCCGACGCGCCGCCGCACGGTCTGTCAGCGGGTAGACCCGGCGTCTGGCCCGTGTGGAGGTGTGCCGGAGGGGGGCATTAAGAGCTTGCGCTCGACGGCCACTTGTCGCCATTTCCAAATTGACATATTTAGTAGTTAAGACTTTAAGGAGGGCAGTTGTCTGCTAACCTAACAATGAGACAATGGAACCGACCAAAAATCGAAAATTTGTGTGTACAAAAAAAAAGGGGTGGGTATATAGTTTGAAGTTTCGTTTATGAAAACTTCCCTTTACTTGGAAATAACATTGTATTTAGCTACAGTGTATTTCGATTTATTTTCACACCAGGAACCATTTTTGTAGAAAACAAGCAAGTTAATAACATTTACTTGCTTGGGGTGAAAGTAAAAGCCACGAAGAAGACAAACAAATGTATCTGGCCTTTTCTAAAAATGTTGACCACTCTACAACAAGCAGACACAATTTATAACATTCGCGTAGGGTCACACGGCGATCAATAAAACTTCATCAGATAGTGCCTGAATTAATTGTTCACTATTTGCATGAAATTGAATTTCTCACAGCCCGCGGATATTTTACTCTTTACAGAGAAACCAAATCAATTAAAATTTGTCAGGGGGCGAGTATCGTTGAAGGAAGGAGAGGGCGGGGGTAAGAGAAATGTCAGTGAATGCGTACTATGTAAGGGGAATACGGCAGGTGACACGAGAGCAAAATATGTCACTAACGAAGGCGACGTGTCACGTGATATGCACCCAATGTCCCTTGAGGTTTTCGGACACTGCAGCAGTTTAGGAACGAGCACAATTATTGGTAAATGGATCGTCAGATATCCAAAATCAAGTAGATGATGAGAAGCCCAACTTAAGATTATGTACAGATGCCGACATGAAGCGGAAATTGAGTAAACTGTTGCGTATTGCGAAGGGTCTTAAGCATTAACGATGCGGTACCGTACATAAAATAAAAAAAAATGCCATGGATAAGCAAGGGATGGCTTAACTCTCTTTGGTGAGCACGAGTTATTTCGTACATTTTTGTCATTCACCGGGGATCGTCTAAACTACACAGCCGTTAGTTATCTCTCGTCTTCTTCTTCTTATGCCTTTTGACCCCGTCTGGGGCTTAGGCCGTCCACAAGAATATTCCGTTCATCACGGTAATGTGATTTCCTTTCCAGTTGCTTACAGGTGTATCCCATCCTTATCGTGTCTGCCTCTAGCTCACGTCCTTATGTATTCTTTGGAATTATTATTCCTCTCTTTCTTTTTTCCCTCAGAATGCCACGTTAGTTATCTCTAATCATAATTATATAAATTATCCCAAACTTCACCGCCTTTCTTTCCCCCACCAAAGACAACGCATTTAAACTACACGGAGTGCTGGTTCACCATGGAGAGACGAAGTGTCTTCTACGTGGCCACCCTCATCTTCCCCATCATCCTGATGTCGGTCATGACGCTCCTCGTCTTCTGCATCCCGGCCGAGTCCGGCGAGAAAATTGCCTATGTCATCTCAATCTTCCTCTCCATGACGATGTTCATCAACTTCCTGGTGGACTTCCTCCCGCGGAGCATGGCGCAGCTGCCGAAGGTCGTCCAGCTGATCATCGCGGTGGTCGTCAAAATTGCCCTCACCACGGCCGCGACGGCGATCGTGTTGAAAAAGTACAACCTCGAGAGAACGAGAAAACCCAGGGGTGAGGTCAAAGTTCATCCTACAGTATGCCACGCTGACCTCCTTAATACCACGGGTCACCCAATAGTCCCCCAAAATGACCCCGCTTCATCAGAGACTCTTCTGTTTGTCAAAACTTGCAGAACCAAAGCAGAGGCGGATCAGATCAAGGTCAAAGCGAGCGCTGTAGAAAAAATTAAGGTGAACCCAGTCCCCCTAGATCAGGGTCAAGGTCCGGTGTTAATGAGGAAAAAATATTCAAACATTTCCAGCAACGATTTGGATAATATATTTTTCTGTATTTTCCTCGTTTCTGATATTGCCATCTACACTCTAATTCTAATTTAATCAAGACATTGCTGGCCATCACACGAACAAAGGCAAAGTTAATATTGAGGATTTAAAACTGAGCATAAAAAAATGTTTATATTGTCTAAAAACAAATCTACAGCACATCTCTATCACAATAAAGAAACATGCATTTTATCCAAAAAAAAACTTAATCACGTATTTTCTGTTGTTGATTTTTTTTGTTTGCTCTTATTTAAATGTATATAAATATATTCCATCATAGCAACATTTAGATGAAATTTAAAGATCCATTATGAGATGTGTTATAACTCTTGGGGTACAGTTTTTAACATGAGAAAATATAAACACTGCACAGATACCCACTCTCATGTTGTTTAATTCCACTTTAAGGCCATATTATATTGCAGCCTGTCAGCAGAACAGTTTAGAAAGTTGTCTTATTATTATTATATGCTACAGATTTCATGGGCATGTTTCTTCTAGGCTTGGCAGATCCGCTGGCCATTGGCCCAGGTTATCGGCTGGCTTATGGTCTGCAAGGGAGGACGCACTGAGCACAAGAGCACCACATAACTCAAAACTAACCCAGATTTTAATTTGGCTAACGGGAAGTTTTTGTCCGATACATCAGGACATTGCTAAATTTATTGGGGCCCCAAAGTATGGGGGAGCTGGATAATATAAGTCAGCGGTTCTCAACCTCTGGGTCGCTACCCCTTTTGGGGTCGAACTAACATTTCCCAGGGGTCGCCTAAGACCATTGGAAAACACATGTACTCTATAGTTATGAATAGCAACAGATATCATTTTGTGGTTGGAGGTTGCTACAACATGAGGAACTGTATTAAGGGGTCGCAGCATTAGGAAGGTTGATAACCACTGACTTAAGTAGATGTTGGCTTCGATAGGCTTGGTGAGGTTTGTAATTGTACCGTAATGGCAAGTAAAGTGGACAATATCCTATGTAAGTAAAGTGGATAATATCCTATGTAAGTAAAGTGGACAATATCCTATGTAAGTAAAGTGGACAATATCCTATGTAAGTAAAGTGGACAATATCATATGTAAGTAAAGTGGACAATATCCTATGTAAGTAAATTGGACAATATCCTATGTAAGTAAAGTGGACAATATCCTATGAAAGTAAAGTGGACAATATCCTATGTAAGTAAAGTGGACCTTATCCTATGTAAGTAAAGTGGACAATATCCTATGAAAGTAAAGTGGACAATATCCTATGAAAGTAAAGTGGACAATATCCTATGTATTGGTCATCAGTGGTGAGTGGATTATCAAACTTTGATATACTTTTTATGTTTTAAAAAGAGGTGAATGAGAAAAGGATGTTTGTAAATTTTACAAGTGTAATACGGGGAGGACTGCATTCAGAATGAAACAATATGAGATATAACCAAAAGAGTAGTTAGGCTAAAACCTAAAATATTTTTTTTTTAAATTTAATTTAAAAAAAACGACTTTTCAACTAAAAAGAGTTGAACAGCTAAAACAAAAAAAGAGAACAGAAAGATAAACCTAACTTATAGCAGTGATAGTGAAAATACATTTCCTGTTAAAAGCGAGGACAAAAAGGAATGTAATTAATTTTTTTCAAGGAATCCATTCTCATATGTTTAAAATATCTTCCAATTGGCCTGTGGAAAAAAATGTGATATGATGGAACTGGCATGGGACCTTTTTAGGATCTGAAAGTACAGTTGAAATCAAGGTACTGAAGGTACATTTGAAAACAAAGTATAATACTGACAATGAAAGTGTAGTTCAAAAAAAAAGAACTGACAGTACAGATGAAAACAATTTGAATAAATAACTTTCCACTTTCAGCTATTTTATTCATAGGAAAAGTCATAATAAAAAAAATTAGATCATAATAAAATCATGTAATCATCTCAACGCCAATTATGATCATGTAATGATAGAAGGGACGTTATTGACTCAAGTGAAACAAAAGTTGTGGATTTAGTGATTCACTCACATTAAATGCATTCATTGACTATTTAACATACAGCAACAGCTCAACTCATGTAAGTTGTTTAGTTACTGAAAGGGTTATCTATTTTTAGGTCAGCTAGCATATCTCTTATGTTACTTTAGTTGAGTGTCTAGATTACGGCACTGAATTAGAGTCACCCTCGACTGCAAACAATTTGATGCCAAACAATTTGGAAGTACAAAATAGAAACTAACTGATACGTAAACAGTATCCAGTATCCACATGGATAAATAATGACACAGTGTAAGTATCTTCCATTAACTTACATTCATTTACGTTAAATTACTGCAGATTTGTTTGGTTTACAGGTAATAAGTAAGAACTGTATGTATATCATTAAATTTTAAAAAATATCACCATCATCATTCGGATCTAGAGGCCATTTGGGCAAGTGCCCTTTGACCTGTGGCGATGATGAAGAATTTACAAATAATAATTGAAAATAATTGATTATTGTAATGGAGAATCCAAATAAAGTTGAAATAAATTGCATTTCATTAGGTTCAAACATTATTTCAAGGAATTTGTGTTTAATTCCTCCTTATAGTTGTTTTTGTATTTAGATATATTACAATGATCACATTTACTAAAACCGTCTAGACCAAGGATCACCAAACTATGGCCAGCGGGCTGTATCTAGCCCGCGACGTCATTTTATCAGAGCCGTCAACAGTACTTGAATTTGCTTGATAAAACTCAAGGAACACTAGCAGTTGTGATACAATTTAAATTATATTATTATTAGAATTAGGTACTTCAGTTAAAAAAAAATCCAAAAATGTAAAATAGGGATAATTTCAAATTAAGAAATGAAATCAGAATCAACTTTCTATCTTGAGCACTTTTTGAGCAATGCATTTTTAATGGTGAGCCTAGCCCTAGGCTGGGGAAATAATAATGTGTGACCCCATTCCGCTGATTGCGGCATGAGCAATAACTCCTTGATTATATGATAATTTTATAAAGCTTTTATTTCAGGTTAAAAATTTAATGCTAAGTATTAAAAGATCTAATTATAAAATCAATTTTAACAATATTATGCAATTAAAAATAAATTCATACTTATCTTATTAACTTTGTCCCGCGCTTCGAGCCTTTGGGGATTGAAGCATGATTTTTCAAATGAACTTTATTATTATTATTATTATTATAAAAATCTAAGCAATGTAATATGCATTATTACATTAAATATGAGATAGATGATTTCTTTACCAAGTCTAGCGTGCACTATACATATAGAATATAGTCTATATAAAGCAGTGTACGGCAAGGCATCCCTTAAAAATAATACTGGTTTAGAACTACTTATTTCCAACTCTCAACTTTTGCACATAACTAATTAATGAAAGCTTTACATGACCAAATGATATAATAGTGTTTTCACACACGGCACATTCATTCCCTTATGAATGAAACTATGAGAATTAGCACATGCAAGTGAATTTAGTGAATGGTTGCCCATGACAACGTTTTGCACACAGCAAATTATGATCATTTATAATAATGGTGTCACAAGGGTTTTTGAACCTCAAATTTGGATATTCTTGTTTTATTTAATTCTAAGTTTACTCTAAAACACGAGCTATCAATTATTTTTATGTAACTAGTGGTAATAGTTAAATACTTCCTAAGCATTGGCATCTTCCGCCATTAAAAAGGGGTGCATGGTCGAAATGTACAGAATGATTATGAGGCCCGCACTCATCATTTTGTCAGTTATCCGGCCCACTGTGAAAAATGTTTGGTGAACCCTGGTCTAGACAAATTATTACTGCATTAAAAAAATTTTATGTGAGAAACTATTAGAATAGAGATGAAGAATAAAATAAAACACTTGAATTTTTTTATCTTTTCTGATGTAATGCCGTATCAAGAATGGCTTATCATAAAAGCATAGGAAAGTGACTGAAAGTTTATGCTATTTATCCAATTTGAGATTAAGAACAACAGTTTATGTGATCACTGTTGCACAATTTCCTTTTTATTTTAAATCTACAATAATATTACATACAAAAAGTGTAAAATGAAACGTGCATGTGATGGTAATTTTATAAATACCGTAATACATTTAAATGATGGTAAACATACCTAAGCATTATAAAGACAACATAAGTTTGGATCATCTTAAATTATTTTATGACAATTAATAATAATCAGCTAAGTTTTTATTAGTTTCATGATGCTTTAAAATCATGTCTAGAGATGAGGATTACATAAAAAGAAAATTCTTTCTCAAATAATTCATTTTTAAATTGCCTCTAATTTTAAAAACCCTTTTTATTGCAATTAAAATTTTTTTGCATTTTAAATAATTTACCATGAAATTGAAAAGTTAATTATTGTGAACACATGAAATAAAATATATTTGACTGAATTCCAAAATTTTTTTGTGTTCAATTATTATTTTTATCTCAAAATCATTAAATTTATTTTATCAGACAAGCTGGTTATCGTAGTATAAACCAAGATGAAATTTTTACAACTATACGATGAAATAATACTAAGATCCAGCTATAGTTAACTGCCCCTGCCTTCTGCATTGCTTTCCAAAGCTTGGATTTTCTCAGAGATTTCTGCCATTTGTCTTTCACATATATCTAGCTTGCCCTGCAGTGGATTAAAAAAAAAGAATTACAATACTTTAAGCTTAAGGCATTTGTAATCTTATTTATAAAATGAAACCAATGATATTCAAAGCATTCTTTCCTTTTCTTGTGCCCAGATAATATTATTTATTATAAGAACAAAAAGACTTACTAAAATAAATGAAGAAAAAGAAAATGAGATACATTTTAAAAAGCATAGAGAAATTTTTTGTTCAAATGTGACAACATATTATATTAATCATGGAAGCAGCCGGCCGGAAATGGAAGCAGTTCACGAGTCACACCAGAAGCGTAATATATATAAGAGATGAAAAAAATATTTGTAACATCAACATTAAGTAATTTTTTGCACAGGCCATACCCGGCAATACCCCATTTAAAAAAATAATAACTTGCATCGGTACATTGAAAGTCTGGCCCGCAAAAAATGGTCTTTGAGTTTAACACCCCGGACTCAGGTGGAACAAATACACACACACACAACTGTGAGGATTGTTCCGTGGAATCATCAATGTGGGGAAATACTCTGTCTTTAATGTCTTTAAGAGCCATCAGTGTGAGAAATAATCTTGTTTCTGCAATATTGTGTGGGGAATTTTATTGTGGGGACTAACCCTTTGAACCAGTTTAATTATGTTTTATATTGAACCAGTTTAATTATGTTTTATATTGAACCAGTTTAATTATTTTTTATATTGAACCAGTTTAATTATTTTTTATAGAGATACAGAGGAGGAAAGGGGGGGTGGGGGGGGGATTCATCCGTAACATGTATCACAACCAGAAAACATTCACATAGAATAAATGTCACACTTGCACGAAACAACAAACGGACAAATGTTTTTCACCTGTATCGTGTTGACGAGACTCTTCCTAAGCTTCCTGAAGTCCTCGTTGTTGTGAGAACTCAAGGAGTCTATCTGTTCCAAAACTTTCATGGCATTTTCATGAAATAGTATGAAGCCCTTTTTGGTTGCCCTCAGAGCATCAAGGTCCTATTTGAGGAAAATTATGATTTATTTAATGATGAAAATTTACATCAAAATCATTAAAATGAGGGCACTGGTGGCAGGCAATTGTGTGGTCAGTTGTACAGCCAATTGAATCAATAGACACAAAAAATAGGTCAGTGGTACAATTGTGAACAGTTAATTCAGTTATTGAATTGCCTCTGTATTAGAGAAACTTATTCATGACTATCTTACTGGCAGTTGTGACGAATGAACGTTGTCTAGGAGTTAGGTCCCTTCACTATAGCCACAGACAATATTTCAGAGTCAAACAACTCCTGTCCTCCAGCGCCTGCAGAGCTGATATTTTGAAATTCTACTAGTAATAGCTCCTAAAGAGCCGATGGGTGGAAAGGAAAAAACACAAAGTAGTCTAACAGGTCATCAAAATATATTTAATTTCCTTTGATGCATCTGTGTTGAAAAAATCATCCGAAACCAACAAAATACTAAATCCACATTTCAAAATCACATCTACTTCACAAAACGAAAAAACCACACACATTGTTCAACTCCACTCTTCACTGTCTTACACACTTCATGGAACTATGCAAAAATGAATCAAATTCACATTTATAATGTGCAATATTAACTATATCTCTGTATGGTTTATCCACAATAGTCATTTTATAAAATGAGTTGCTGTATCATTCATGCTTCCGTTTTTAGGAGATTTACTTACCAGAGATCCTTGGCATTCCCTGACGCCCAGGTCACACTGGGAGCAGAGCCTCTCAACCTCAGCCTGCAGGTCCTGAAGTCGCTGGAGTGCATCAGAGCTTTCCTGTTGCAAAAACGCTTAGAGCCATGTGAAATGTTTTCATGGAATTTAAATAAAGAGACATGATTCACATCCCCTGTGTGAATTAATTCCATTGTGAAACATGAAAATAAAACAGGTTTGTTTGTCCATAAAACACCTTGCCCAGACTTTATGGTTTTAATGCTTTAAAATTACACCACTGTCTTTTGGTGATGGTCCCATTAGAAAAAAAAATAAATCTTAAAGCATTGTAGAAATCGCTTCCCACATACATTAATTAGTATATGTTTGGTTTTGAAGTAAATCACTTATCCTTTGTGGCAATGTTTTGAATTAAGGGAAAGAACACTTACACTTTTGGGTGGGCTTTCAATTTTCTTTTCTGAAGTCTAAAATTAGATGTTAACAAAAGAAAAAAGAAGTAATTACCCACGGTGACCAGAGAAAAAATTTATTTTAAATTTCAAGAATAAAATGAATATTTCTAATGAAACAAGATCTACCCCCCCCCCCCCCCCCAACCCAACTTCAACAGTGGTGAGACAAAATATTAACATTATTTTTATGTGGTCTTTAAAATCTCAAGTTAAAAATTTAAATTTCCATTTTACATTGCTTGGTTTCGTCTCCAGCACTTGACACTTTTTATATTAAATTAATGCATTTATTGACATATTTTATATTTTTAAAAAATACCTTACGTCCAAGCAACATGATCTTGTCCCCATTTCGAATGCCGAATGATGACAGTCTTTCATTTAAGCAGTCGGTAGCGGCTTTGTCATCTGCTTTGAATAGTGTTTTCCCTAATGTCGGAAAAAATGTTATGCTTATTTAGAAACAGCTACGACGAGAAAAGAATGTTTGCACATGTAGGAAAGGTCAAGATTGATTTAAACATAATGAAAGGCATTTTTTTTTTTAATATCTGAAAATTAAGCATGGCGTCTTTCAAATCACATTCATTAATTATATTAGATATCTTATATACAGTTTGCAAGCCAAATATTTCTTGACATAAACTACATTAGCTTTATATTAGTTTATAAAAAAACAACTTTACTTTCATATTACTTTATATAAATTAAAGTAGCATTACATAAATTTAACAATGGAGCCAGAATTATCAATATATTGATCATGGACTCCCAAAATATAGAAGAAGAAGTAACTTTATTTTACTTTCTATAAATTACATTAACTTGATATTAATTTATATAATTTACTTTATATAATTACATTAACATATTACTTTGTAGGAATTACATTCTCTTCATATTATTTATATACATTACATTAATGTTATATCAGTATACATAATTACACCAACTTTATCTCCCTTTACATAATTACATTAATTGTATTCCTTTATATAAATTACATTAATTTCATTAGCTTAATACAAACTACATTAATCATGATTCTCCAAACCTCTGTAAATTAACCTTTGACATGGGGGTTCAATATTTGTCTCCTTGTAAACAACATCTGATAGATGACCCACTGTCAAGTACTCTGCCCCAACACTAATGTTCGACACATCCAGACGGACAGGAATTTTTTTCTGACCTGCAGGAGACATTTTTTAAAAAAAACAAAAACAACTTATCATCAGACATCAAGAAAGTTTAGTGGTAACAAATTATAGCAAAAGAAATGTAATTTAAGTGATGTAAAACTTCTGACCCTTGCATGATGCAAAGTCCCTATCACTGACCTTCCTAACTAAACACAAGTTTCATTTTTTTACACTTCGTGCATCCATGATAAAAAAAAAAAAAAAAGATAAAAAAAGAAGAAATGAAAAAAAATACGTAAAAATAAGAATTTAAAAAAAGAAACAAAAGTGTTGTTTTGTTTGTGTGAAAAGTGAGAAGCTGTTTCTCATCATTTTTACCACACCCCCCACTGCTTATCTCTGATTGGTTCTTTGGTTTTCTTTAATAATCTGAGGTCAACTAGGAGCTGTGATGATACATTTTTTTTTTTTTAAAGAGTCTAATGACACTAAAGTAAAGCAAGTGGAAGTAAATGAATATCCTATTTTAGCCCTTTAAGTCATTGAATACCCTTTTTGGGCCAAATTAGTCAATGAAATGAACACCTTATTTGGGCCTCATTTAGCCCATTTCTTTTTCTTCAGCTCTGTATATTTTGATTGGTAAACTTCAGAAACCTCATTTAGTATTGTGATTGCTGTCCTTAAAAGCTTTTAATAATGTAAACAAGGTTCTTAATTAAAATATGACTTTGAGGGGGGGTGGGGTGGGGGGGGGGGGTTACATACTATAAACAAAAGGAGGTTATGTATTATAAACAATTCAATTCAGTAGGCAGGTTTACTTAAATTTATTCAATAAAACATTTCACATTAATAGATCTTCATTTTGGTAGAACAATACAAACTATACTGTCTACAGCTTGGGAACTGAATTGGTCACTCTTTTACGACTCAACTTTCTATCACCTTGGTTGGCCAACATCTCATAATAAATGACAGTTACAAGAATGCCGCTTGCCCTAAACCACACTTAACATTCCCCAGGCATTACCTGTCAACAAGCGAGTGAAACAAGCAAAATGTTGAATTTCATGTTGAGTAAAAAATGTCTGTATATTCATCCACTGCACAATGGAACAATGAGGGTGAGAAAACAAGACATAACTTTTTTTTAAATTGTTATTTAAGTTACAATTGAGTTGCCCGGAGCAGCAAGTTATTTATTCCAAGGCTTTTCCTTATCAAAATCGATAAAAGTGAACATTGGCATACATAGGAAACAAAAGATTTGTGATTAGGCAGTACTGGTTGTTCTCAATATATGAAGACTTTCTATGGATAGGAGTAGACAGATGCAGGGTGTCATGGTGCCTGAAAATTTTTACTTGGAACCTCAGTTTTCAGTGTTACCAAAGATAAGACTTTTCTAATTTTTCATAGGTTAGGTTTCAGTTTCTTGGTCACAACAATTATCTACTATTGCCACACATCTAAAAAATTGTATCAACTGTAAAATTCATTGACGATGCACTATTTATACTAGAAATAGAATGATTTTATCTGGTCTCATGATTATCAAAGAAAAAACCTCTGCAATACCAAGTCCCCAATTAAATCTTTCAGAGATAAATAATCTGTTCAACATGTCCAATGCAACACTACCATGCCATTGAGCTTCATTCATAGCTTTTAAAGAAATATGCAAAACAAAACCCATCAGTTGTTAGTCGTGAACTTGTTGATAGCCTTTCTGCCTAAAATGAAGTGTGTGCTAACGTGTTCCATATGATGCTGCCCAGGCAGTATTTTTTTTTTTTTTTACTTCAAGCGTATAAATATTAATTAAGCATACTGCCCAGCTCATGTTCAGTAAATATATTTTTTAACGTTACTATATTATATTTATATGCAGGAATCTTTAATTTATAAATTTTCTTTTACATAACTTTAAGATAAAAATTATCCCGTTTGCACTGAAAGTTTCCTAGGAATCAATTTCTTAGTTAAATAGTTATGTTAAATTATGTTAAAAGGTGTTGGAGTCACCACCAACTACGGTTTCTAATTTCCTGGGTTTTCGCTTGTCGCAGGAAAAAGGGAATAGAGCTTTCATCATTCCAAGATCCCAGGATAAAATTAGTAAATTTAAAATAATATTATAAACTGAATTAAATAGTAAAATAGTTGATTTTTTATTCTTCAAGTGTTATTTTCTATTGATGAATTAAAAAAACAATATTAAGTTCAGTTGAGGGGTTGGTCACTTGCTGTTATTTTTTTCATTTCCCATGGCTTATCCCTAGCAATTGATATCTAGCTAATAATGTGCTTGTTAAGAAAAGGTCAAATATATCTACCCGTAGAAAAAAAACATAACACCTTGTGACTTTTGCATAATATACAGGATACTTACTAATTCTAGTTTCAAATCCATCACTAAATATTTACAAGCAAAAGTTTGTAACAACTTGTAACAAGAGGTTTGTTTCCAAAAAAAAAAAACAATTGGGAATGACAATAAATTTATATTTATGTCTTACTATGTTGTTCTTGGTAGAAAACAAAACCAATACAAAATGTATGAAGTATTATAAAGGTAGTTTGACACAAGAAGTCTTGGGAAAGTGAAGTCACTAGAGCACAGGTTTTCAGCCCAAGGTAGGTGACCTCAACTGGCATTGTAAATGGACTCCATGGGGATGCTGGCTGAAAGAACAGACTCAGAGAAGTAGTGATTTTAAAATTGTTTTCTTTATTTAAGTTTGTGCACTAAAAGTAAGTTTGAGTTACAATTTAAATCATGGCATTCAATATGTCAGCTATAAAATTATATTTGAAAAGTAAGTTTTAATGTTTTTCTTTCAAAGAATTCACACTATTTAAAAGCCACTTTTCAAATATATTGTGGTAGGGGTCACTTTGCTTTCATATGAAAGTGGTCATAACTGTAAAATGCTTGAGACCATGTGTGCTAGAGCTACGAAACTTGGTAATTCAATGCAGTTAACTATATTTTACAGGTCCTGGCTTAAAGTGACAATTATCGACAATCTATGACTTAATGAAATTTTGAGAAAACAAGAGAATCTTATTTTAAATGTGTTGACTCGAGATTTCTTGGGAAATATTTTGGTTACTAAAAAATGTGCGAGATCCCATGAGAAAAAACCCTACTACAAAAAAAAATATCTTATCCGTCTTTGATTAAGTTTTAAAAAAAACATATAATGAATTTATAATCCAGATGTTTTTTTTGGTTCAACATGGAATTATGAATGCCTCCAAAAAATTTTGATTGCTGTACCTTTATTCACAAAAAGTCACAAACAAAATAGCTCAAGAAAAGTAATAATTCTATCACATTCATAGTTTTTAAAATTAATTAGAAATCTAAAGCTGTAGGGTATAAAAAAAAATGGAAAAATGGAGGGGGGGGGGGGGGGGGGATATCGATAAAATTCATAGCTCTCTCCTTCCATAAGTTATAAGTGATAAAAAGATAATATTTGTCTATCTGGAAGCCAGCTTGTTCCAATGCCAATAGCATACTATTATTATTATATATGTAGTTCAAATGTATATTATATAAAAATTTTGGCTGGATTTGGAATACCCATCCAACTTTAAATTTGATTTTCATTCATCATAAAACACAAAATTTAGCATAGCCTAATATCACTAACAATACTTATTGGACTACAGGACTACTAATGTTTATATCCAATCATCAATGAGATTAAAAGATGTTTATGTTGAATCTTATCGCGTACGCTATTTAGTGACAGTCTGATTACTGATAGGCAATTTTATATTTATAGGCTAATCAATTATTAATTATAATTAATATTAATCATATATAATTTATTATATAATGTCATAGCGTATACTTACAAGGCTAAGGATGCCGAAGGGATTACAAGCAAATTACTTTTTGGTAAATGCGAAGAGATATCACTGCGTGCCGCCATCTTGGTTGCAGCAACCCGCGAATTTATGTCCTAAATTTATCCCTAAACCTAACCTGAACCCTAAATCTATCCCTAAACCTAACCTGAACCCTAAACTTATCACTAACCTGGGTTTTGACCCTATCGGAACAAGGGACAAAACATGCAAATGACGTCATGGTGATATCTCTTCGCATTAGCCCAAGCCTACTTTTTTTATTAGCATTACAAAGATAAGCGGCTAATGCTAAGTTATCGGGTCATGAGGTCATTTGCGTGTTTTATTATGTTTCTGGATGACTTTAGGCTTAGGGTTCAGGTTACGGTTAGGTTTAGATTTAGGCTTTTAGGGTTCAGGTTAGGTTTAGGGATAGATTTAGGGTTCAGATTAGGTTTAGGGATACATTTAGGACATTTTTTTTTAAAAACGTTTTATTCTTACTTTTACGGGGCGTGTCAATCAAGATGGCGGCCATGGTAAAAAATGTGGTCCGTTATCTTCGCCTTTACCAAATAAGCAATGATGATGACTCACAACTACTATGTCACCAAAAAAATGTCTGAATGAGTAATGAGGACAATGGACAATGCTTCATTATGCACTTCTTCAGCTCAACTTACTTCCACTTATGTATTAGCTTGTGATATATGATATTAATGTAGACAAGGCCTATTAATTAAGCCTATTGTGATTAATTAAGTGATTATTTATTTATACGATTTAGGAGAATATAACAGCTGTTTCTCATCTCCATTAAGCCTATAGCCTATTGATTACCGAAAACTAAGACGATGTCCAGGACTTCGTCGCCTGTTGACGAGGCCATCTTGTAAACAATGAACAATGCCTAGCAGTTAAAAATATTTCTATTACGCCAGTTAATGTTGTGCATCAGGCCAAATTAGCTACAACTACGAATCGAGTTAAGGCGGATTGTTTGGGTGATTTCGATCCTACAGCACATTTGAAAGTACCAGGGAACAATTGAGATTCGCGTCTCACAGTCTGCTTCTCTTTAAACGCATTTTAAAAAAAGAGGTCCCATATTTAGTGTTTAAGTTTAGAGATTTTATAAATCATTAAATGTCATCACCCAAGTCGTTTTGTTCTTACACCTCACCCACAGTGCCCACATCGCCGTTTTTCAAGAGGTTCTGTGTGTTTTACCGCCCTATATGAAAACTGAAAATGTCACCCACTTTCTTTTTACTACTATCACTCTTTCCCCTACAGAGGCGTAGCGACGGGGGCGCAGAGGTACAGATGTCCCCAGGCGCCAGCTAGTTAGGGGCGCCAAAATGTGCTTTGATATTATTTTATTGATGAAAATAATGGGTTTGAGAGTTGAAAATAGGAAGGGATGCGCTAAAATGAATATTGTCCTCGTGCGCGAATCTTGTTCACGGTCGCCAAACACTCTAGTACGTCTCTGTTCTCCAATATCCATATTTCCACCGTTCTGGGCGTCCACCTAGTCGTGTTTCATGGTAGAACCTCCCCTGTTTCCCTTTCCCTTGTTATAAGCAGAACTAGACACTGGATCTTATTTATTCGTATTTTTGAAAAGTAACACGAATTCTCAAATTTAATTTATTATTATCTTGCTAATTTTAGTAATCCATCCTGACATATACTATGATATAGGCCTACGCCTCGGCTAAATAAATGCAAATATTCTTTAAAAATTAACACATTTTCCAATTTGCGTATGAGAAAGTATAAAATATTGCTGAAAATTTTATATTATTTCAATGTTAAGTGAAAAATTTACTTTTGACTTAAAATATACCTATAATTTAGGACTTGCTTCATTTACAAAAGACTGTGTTTCCTAAAATTTTGTAGACTCCTCACCCTTAAAAATTATTTGTTTTGTCTAACACTGACACCCCATACGAAACGTTCAAGTAAGTCTCGCAACCCCAAACAAAATTAACAATGCTTTTTAAATTTTGAAAATAATGGACTTCAAACTATAAAAGCTAAATGTCTCATCAATTCTCATAATCATTGTTTAACGCACCCACCTGAAATGACACATTCGCAGCCTGGGCCAAGAAAACCATGCCTTAAGTTTAAGATCAATTTCAAATTATTATTAACATTAATGATCAATAAATTGATCGTGGGCCTTTAATATATATTATTGAAACAGAAGAATTGAAACTTTTGTAATAATTTGTAACAATGCTTCTAAATTATCCAACTTCCTAAAATAAACTTAGATCTTTTATGGAAAAAATATTTCATAGATTAACTGTGTACCCAATATTAATTAATTTTAATTTTAGGCGTCCGAAAACTCCTGCACAAAATCTATTAGATATGTCATAAATGACACTTAAATCAACTGTGTATGGAAAGGTTGTCCATCCTATCCTATGATTAAATATAAATAAAAAAGTTTTCAATCAGAATATTGCAAAATTTATAAATAAAGAAAACAATAAAAATCTGAAATAATTAATAAATGTAGAATTTAAAATTGTATGAACTTATAAATTTGTTTCTTTTGAACCAATTAAAATAAATACTCATTTCTGTTAAATATATTTTAGACATCTTATAAAGCATTTAAATATATATATCCGTTATTTTCCCTTACCTAGGTTGTATCCCTTGAAATATTTTTCAAACAATATTTTTTTATATATATAAAAAAAGATTTCTTTCTTTCTTTTTATAATTATAATTAATTTGCTTCGCATGTACAAAAGTAAATATTGTTATTTTAATACAAATAATATTTGATGTATTCATATTTAATGTTCTCTTGAAATATACTTTAAAAATAAAAATAACTTTATAACAGCAAATTAACGTTTATTCGAAAAATATTAAATTTTAAATACTGAAAGAGTAAGCAAAGGTGCTTAAAAGAAATACTTTTTAAAAAAAGGTTATTTAAATATTAACTGTTGTAATGTAGCCTATAAATTTATAAATTTAGCAATTGTAATAACAATTCATTAAAATTCCATTTGCAGTAAGTGCAAACAAATGATGACAGCAAATAATCTATCTTTTTTTATTTTTAAAATCCCAACAGAAAACGAAGCAATCGGACGGAGACTTTGTTAACTGACAGAATGGAACAAAATGTATTGTTTCTTGGATTATCTAGAGTCTAGATCTCTGCTTTTTCTCATTACTATTTTAGATGATTAATTTTCTTTTATCAACTATTAAGTTTGAGTTATATTTTATTGCATGCAATTATTTCCCTCATTGGAGTAATAATCTGATATAACTATCATAAGTGGTGAGGTGTCGGTAGTTGTGAAGAATTGATGAAATTTAAACCAAAAAAAATGTATTTCCGAGAATGTCTAGTGTTAAAACACACATTTCAGGCAGTGGGAAATGTCTTGATCCAGAGATCCACGTTCGTGTTTTTCCTATATGACTTCAGTGGACATTTTCATCCAACAATCAAATTCACTTCAACGATCCATAACATTACTAGCAACATTTTGGAATTTAAAATTTAACTTAACGAGAATAGCATATCTACGTCCATTTTCTATAAGAAAACAGACAGTCACAGTTTGTTACTATATCCATCGTCCCATCTTCAATCATGTAAAAACTCCATCCCTTTTTCTCAGTTGCCGAGACTGAGAAGACTCTGTAGTAATGATGAGGATTTTTGGGAAAGGACGACTGAAATGTTGGATTTTTTTCTGACGCAGGTCATTTCCTGAGTACATTTTAAAAGCAGCAGTCACTTGACTTAAAGGTATGACTAGAATTCTTTAAAAGCTACTCATTCTGAAGCTAGTGATAGGTCTAAATTTATTTTAACTTTTCATCCCCATAACATTAAAGATCTTTTTCTGGTTTTGAAAAACCGCTCAATTCTTATGGCAGACTCTGTCACCAATGAGATTTTCAGAAAATCTCCTCTTCTCTCTTTCCAGAGGGGCAAGAGTCTTAGGAACATAATAGTTACAAGCCACCTCCCTGCTATTAAATCACATAAAGGCACCAAAAGTTGCAATCGTATCCGTTGTAATACATATCCCTACGTGATTGAATTTGATAAGATAAGATCACGTTCTCTCTGTAAATATTCAGAATAAAAGATGGCTTTACCTGCACAAGTCGCAACGTGATTTACACCATGCTTTGTAAAAAGTGCTGTAAATTATACTCAGGAGAGAACGGGCGTCGCCTTGGAGACCGGCGTAGAGAACACCTCTACAACATAAATAAACAGGCTCTGTGTCCGGTCTCCAAACATTTCAACAGCAATAACCATGATGGCATTTTAGACATCGCAGTTATTGGTATACTGTATACTAGTAACACACCGGAAAGGATCTATATGGAGAATAAATTAATAACAAGATTTGGTACATTGACTCCATACGGGATAAAACAAATCCACAATTTTACGTAACTGTCATGTCTTTTATCTAATGGACTACGATTAGTCACTTCCTTGTTTTGTCACGTGATACGTACCAGCCATTGGTTGGCTTTCTGCTACACATAAAAACACATAACAACAGATAAACAGCTGATCAGCCATTGCCATTATCATTAATTCTAAAGCAAAATGTTTGTCTCCATCAGCGCTTCCCCCAGTGTTAATTAAAAATTTTTCTTTTCAAAATATTCTTGAATAAACGTGTTTTTTTAAAAATGACATTCAATAAATGTGACAATAATTATAATTCAGTTATGATTAAAGGAAGGAAGTTGTTTGAAGAAAAATTTGTGAGCGACTAGTGTGTTGCAGACAGCCTACCGGAAGTATTACTTGTTTTTACACGTATCACGTGACAAAACAATCGACTAATCGTAGTCCATTGGGTTTTTCATTTTACTTTTAATTCAAGTCACTTCCTTTCCATTCTCCTTTACTTTTTTTCTGTCTGGTTTTTTTCGCACATTCCTATTTGTTCTCTTTTTTAGGTATAATATATGTATATGTGTATATTATTTAAATTTAATTTATACTTAGTTATATGTCTTGTTGTTGTACTGATGAAGGCATGTACATAAACGTCTACAAGTAAAATGTAAAATTATTATTAAAGCTTAACATATTTTGTTATATTGACACAGATTGTTCGTGTCTAATTAATCTATAAAAGCTATACACGTTTTAAAGAAAATCATGATCTTGCGCTTCGTCTTCGTGGGCCATGAAAGTTTTATGTAAGTTTTTAATTGGTGCACAGAAGTTAATGTCTTTCCTGTGCGCGGTGCGCAAGATAGCTTTGCTCATCAAATGAGAACATTGTTTTGAGTTAGTGAAACGTATCATTATTGAATAATCATTCCTAGACAAGGGTTGGCGACTTTCCCACAAAAACAGCCCCCATTTTGTAGAATGAAAAGTGAATTCGCAAAGTACATTAAAAATATAAAATGCTGCTATTAATCAAATGAGGGGAAATACCGCTGAAAACGACGCCTCTGCTAGTTAAATATATATTAGCCTTTTTAGTGGGGTTTTTTTTCAAAAATGAATAAATTTTTTATAATCTTTTCTATTTTTCTTTACAAGATATATATATATATGTATGTATGTAAGTATTATATATGTAAATAAAATACATATATTTTTAGTATTGACATGACACTTAATTGAATTGCATGTAGTTAATTAACAGTTTTGTACCACATATCCTTTCCTCCCCCATCCCCTTGTTATAAGATTGTTTCTTTATCAAATAAATTTGTTGTTGTTTGTTTTCGTTTTTTAAATTGCTTTTAAAATGTCTACTGAAAATATGGAATCATTATCTCAACAAAAAAAAAAAAAAAATATAATGGAGAAAAAGTAAACAATTTAATAACACGTTTTCCTTGTTAATACAAATGTTCCTTTTTTTCCTGGTTTCTTCTGTTTTTTTAATGATTACATCTTCATCTAGCCGTTTTAAAATGGCGAATATATTACGGCAGTGTTAAATAGTTCAGTTAAATTATTCTACCTATCCAAAGGCCTGCGTCTAGTACAGAGGGATGACAAATAAAGATGCCATTTTCTATTGATGTGACGCAGGCTTCGCGCCCATGTCTGTATCTAAGCTAAGCTTGTAGGCATCATGATAAATTAAAATACTTTTTTTAACGATTAAAGAAAATGAGCGAAAAAAAGTAAGGGAAAACTTGAAGAAAAAAAAATGTATGCAACAAAACAACTAACGTATCGGAAAGAAGCCTTCGTCAGCGAACAAACAGTAAGAACAAAACACACCTTTAAAAAAATAACACTTAGCTGTATTGTAGTATCCGAGTGGACAGCAAGAGGTATGTATCCTGTTTTTTTTCTTTCCATTTACATATATATTTTAAATTTCGTACCACAATTGCATTTGGAGATGTATATCCTAATCCAATGCACACACAAATGTCGTGCCAGAAATGGTCTGAGCAGCCATCTGCGCACCCGCAGACAGAATCATCCCCAATAGGATCATCGCAATGGATTTACTAGGATGGACGAACTTGCAAATAAATAAAATTCTAAAATGAAAAAAAAAATGTCCCTTTCCATTTTAAAACATTTTTAACGCGACATTTGATAACAAAACTTCTATGAAATCGTTAAAATTAGTCGTCCGAAAACTCATGCGCACACATCTTTTTGACTTTGTCCACCCAAAAAAACAAAAACAAAAAAAACAAAAAAATAAAAAGTACAAAAGAGATTATCAAAACTATTTCGAGACAATATATAAATCGAAACTGTAATAAGATTTCATTCATGCAAGAGTCACGAAGAAGCGCAGAAAAAATAAACTCAAATTTGCATATATTTAAAAATGCAATATTTAAAAATAGTTATAAACAGATAAAAGTAAAAATGCAACGATGTTAAATATATTATGCACATTTTAAAATGCAAAAACATAAAAAATAATAATGTATGTTATTTTTTCCTTTCCAAGGTTTTATCCTCTAATTTCTCTACCCCATCCCCCTTATTTTTAAAGTAAATAAAACAAAATGATAAAAACACATTATTTATCGTCTGCGTTTAAAGTAATAAAAGTAATACAACATTTATAAATACTCTGTATATTTTGACAAAATTTTTTTTTGATATTTATATATATATATATATATAAATCTTTAAAAGAGAAACTCCACATTATTGATAACAGATACACCGTAAAATGGCATGAAAATCATTAGAAGGAAATATTGATCTTTGTGTACAATTTAGCCACGTAAATATTTATTTAGTCCAAGTCTTTTGCTAGTAACACTACTACGAAACGTTCCACAACGTTTCAATAAGATGATGCACGAAATGCAAAACATGAATCAAGAATACTAACTTTAAATAAACAATGTTTAGTGTTTTCAATAATAAATGTTGGCTCCCCGTAATCATTTAGCAAGATAAATAGTTTTTGTTTTTCTATCAGCAAGGTAAGTTACTTAGTAATTTATAATATCCGGTGTTGCTAGGAGACGGCACCCTTGCCACCCAGGAACTTGTACAATTTGTACATATGGGACGAGTCGCCAAGGGAGATTATCGTGAAAACCGATACAAGAACGGCTACTCCTACACCCCCGATCATTCTCGCGGAGAAGCGATAGTCAGGGGCGGAGGTCATCGACCGTCTGTAGGCGGAGGTGTTCTGATTGTCGATGTAGAGATGTCTGATGATGTCGTCCGTTAGCTTTACAATGTTTTGTCCTGTCGTTGACCACGTCGTGGTCTTGAGACTAGACGAGGCAATAGTTACGTCAGAGTGTTGTTTTTCGCCTTGCGTCGTATCGGCATAGGTGGCGTCGTCTTTGGTCGCGTGTGCACCGGAGGTGGCAAAATATGGAGTGTCCGTGATGGGACCAGAGGTGGAAACGGCAGGGTCACTGGTTATCTCAGTTGCTTCATACGCGGTTTCTAATGTGGTGCCCTCGACCCCGCAGGTGGTTTGCGGCACGTCCTCTTGCAGAAGACTGGCCTGATACTTATCATAGGAGGGTATCTGAAACACACACAGGTCAAAAACGCATTTAAAGTGGGCTGTGAACAGGATTTTGTGGGAGAAATTGTCTCTTTGAATCGCATTTTTATTAGACAAAGGGATTTTTTTATTTGGAGCAAAATATTGTGATATAATGTGGAGATATATAATTATACGCAAAGAGCAAACCGTCGGTCACAAAGAGATAGTCAATTGTAATGTGTAATCATACATTTTTTTTTTAATATATGTATAAAAATGTATGATTACACATTACAATTGACTATCTCACAAAGAGATAGTCAATTGTAATGTGTAATCATACATTTTTTTTTATATATGTATAAAAATGTATGATTACACATTACAATTGACTATCTCACAAAGAGATAGTCAATTGTAATGTGTAATCATACATTTTATACATATATATATATATATATATATATATATATATATATATATATATATATATATATATATAATTACCCTATTGAAGAGAGCAAATCGGTGAGGTATAAAATGTATGATTACACATTACAATTGACTATCTCTTTATGACCTTCGGGTTGCCCTTTGCGCATAATTATATATCTGTACATTCTAGAATATATATATATATCCTCAAAATGAATTTTTAAAGGAACATGGCTTTTTCAATTTTTTTGGAAGATCTTAACCAATTAAAGATCGGAGTTATTTGATGCATGTTTGCCTCTAATGTAGTATTAGAAAATTAACATGCTAAACAATAGCAACTGTAAACGGGTACACACGCTGCTTGCAGTCCCCTGTTTGGCAGCGATTCCGAGAGGATGGCAGAAGGAAGAGCTGGTGCTATATGCGAATATGTAGGCGCCAAACTTGGCTCGTTGGTTGGTGACCTGTAGATGGTAGTAGCGGTCAGTGCTTGGGACCGAGTAGTATAGACCGGTGTACGGCGTCCCTGGTCGAGATGGTGATTGAAATTTGTTAACATTTTAGATAAAAAAGGGTGAGGTTGGGATAAGTGGGGAGCGAAAAAAAATGCCGTCTCCTCTGCCTTCCCCCTCTCCCTACCCCATCGACTCTCATCAGTTATTGATTGACGAATCTCGCCATGCCATGATTAAATAAGGATTGTCCATTTTTGTAACCAAATGTTTTCATCACTTAGCAATATAATCGGTTAACGAAAGGCTACCAAAATTTGGGACTGATTTCTAAACATTTATATTTATAACCCTTATAAATATATTACTTTGGAGGGGAGAAAAAGAATTAAATTACTTTATTTTTTTTATTTTTTTTTTTTTGCTTCAATTGTTTTTTTAAGATTATTTTTAAATAACCAGTAAACCAAAATATCCGATTTAAAAAAAAAATGGTAATGAAATTAACTTATATTATTATTTTTGAGGGGTTAGGGGGGGCAGAGTAGTTTTAAAAAATTCAATGTAACAGCAACATTGATAATTGAGTAAGAGCGCTGGTAAAATTGACTAAAATACCACAGAATCACTCTAATGGCTGAACATTATTCAATTTATATTAAAACACCAATAATGGTCGTTGCTCCTTGTATACGACGCACAAAACATAGTAATTAGGCTGATAAGATCTTCAGGCAAACGCCGTGTCAACTTGACCTGAGACCTATACTAGCTTAAAGACACATTTATCAGAGCCCCCATCAAGACGGTGTCATTACGCACACATTGTTCCAGATTTGTCTTCATAACCACTAGTGCCTAAGCACAAGATTGTATGTGAGGTACTTCGTACAAGCCGTACAAGCCGTGTAAAAGTAAACAAAAGGTATATTCAGGCTGGGGGAAAAAAAGACAGGGCAATTAAAAAAAGGACGTATCGGCGATAAGCACTCTTCAGCAGACAAGACGAAGAACGAGGAACAAAAAAAAATAATTAGACAAGAAAATCTTTTGTTTTCCACGATCTCAGTGCCGTCATCTCAGACTCTAATTATTACAAATTGAATCAATTCAAATCTGGTATAATTAATATGCTCATGCCTATATGTAAATATATAAATTCTTTAATATGAGAGAACTATTTGTTTAAATTAGAAATAAATTACTTTAAAACAAAATTCCCAGAAGTTAGCACTAATTCGGATTCTTTTAAAGTGCGCTACTTGACTGTAGTCCTATGTTTTGTCAAGTAAGTTTGGTTGATTGGAAGTGCATGACTTGCCGTCGCCAGTGTTTGGTGGGTAATTTCAAACTACTAAGTTTGCTTAGTTAATTAAGAAATACCACTATTTCGAACATTGTTAAAACCTGAAATATGTATATTTTACCTTTGAGCTCGTAGGAATATTTGGGTATGTCATTATAGTTAATCTCGAAATATGATGACATATTTGACCAGACGATGACCAGCAGCTTCACAGTGTAGCCCATGTAGGCTGAATTAATCTCGAAGTCATACTGATAGCTCCAGGCGCTAGCTGGAAGCAAGGCCGACATGCAGCCTGATCTACCTGCTTTGAGGAGATACAACATCTCAACAATTGGCGTCAGTTCACACGATCAAATTTCGCGTCAAATTGTTGTATGAACGCACTGTTTTGTGTGTGGTTTCTTTTGTTTTGGGGGGGGGGGGATTTGATCAAATAGTAATCAGAAAGTTGTGACAAGGCTTCATACACGAATTGCATCAAATGCTTGAAGGAAAATTTGATCGCGTGTACCGACCCTTACACGTAATCTTTACCCTTGTGTCATGAAATCAGATGAACGGTCTGTATTGTGATTTGTGACAACTGAGTTTAGTGAACGAATGAACTCTATTCATGTCAAGGACGAGTGCGTGGAATTTTGAGTTAAAAAGGGAGAGAATGATTTCGGAACGGGGTTGCCAGAATGAGAGAGTGTGAGCTAGCGCGAGCGACAGAGAGGATAGCTTTTTTTTTCCTATGAAATAAACCCATAACGTACAATGAACCTTTTAGTGTTTTGAATCACACTAGTCCGTGTTGTTACCTAGGAATACACGTCATCGGTATGTTAGACATCAAATAGTCGTCATCGGTATGTTAGACATCAAATAGTCGTAATCGGTATGTTAGACATCAAATAGTCGTCATCGGTATGTTAAACATCAAATAGTCGCCATCGATATGCTAGACATCAAATAGTCACCATCGGTATGTTTGACATCAAATAGTCACCATCGATATGCTAGACATCAAATAGTCACCATCGGTATGTTAGACATCAAATAGTCACCATCGGTATGCTGGATATCAAATCGTCGCCATCGGAGGTATTAGATCAGGTGAATTGTTCGACATCTACACAAATTTGTATCTAATATTATACTATTTAATACCGCTATAAAGGGTGATCTGTCGTCTGTGTATCTGTCATTAAATAAACAGTGGAACAAGATATGTATCGTGTTTAATAAAAAAAAAATGCAGGACAATGACAAGGACTTGACGGAAAAACGTCCTCTTCAGCAGACAAGACGATACATGAAACAAAAAATATAAAATAAATATGTGTGTTCAAAGATTCTTATCAAACTAGTTTTGTAGAGGAATGAAGGTTTAAATGATCTGAACTACAAATTACTTAATTTAAGAAAAAAAAAAAGGTATTACGTCTTTAACTTGATAATCTGTTTATTTCCTAAGTAGGCAAGCCAGGAATGTTAAGGAATTATAAAAGAGATGAAATTTGAAGACAAATATTCAATATTATTAAACAGAATGTTTGCTAAAAAAAAAACTGCAGTTGAGCCTGGGATAACGAAAGCCCCAATTAACGAACAATGCGGTTAACGAAAAAGTTTAGTATGGAACACTTTTGTTTGCACACATACACAATCTCATCGGTTAGGTAGTGTGTAGGCGCGTTTAGGAGGTAAACATCGCTTGTCTCGAGTGTTGTGTTCAAAATCAATAAATTTGGTTATGTGTTTAATTATTTTCTCTTTATTTTATTTTAGTCCTCAAAATGGCAACTTAAGAGAAAAGAGTTATTAATAGAAATCATGTTATGTTAGTGTATAAGTAAAAAAATATATATATATTAAAACATGATAAAGCCTTCGTGTTTCAAAATATCGACAAGCAATACATTAAGTCTAAATGGACGATATGTACAAATCTAAAGAACAAAGAGATAATATTTGCGTCTGATTTGACTTAAAGAGTGACCGTGTTAAAGAAGCGAAGGTCTAAAGTGCTATAGGTATTAGAATTTATTTTTTTTAGTTTAGATAAATAAAAATCAACTGGTTTGTCATAGTCTTAATGATACAATTTGTGAAATGGCCAGGCTGTAACACGGTGAGTTGGTTGGACAGAGTAAATAATGCCGAAACTGGCGACTTTTAAAGCCAGTAGAGGGGGGATTGGATCAATGTCACCGGAAAAAACGGTGCAGTTCGTAGTGCTGTAAGACTAGGAGAGGCTGTTAGTTCAGATAAAATAATACATGCTTTCATTACATAAAACTATGAAGTATTTAAAACTGAGTAACTGAGTTTACATTAATTTCCATGGGAAAAAAATGTTCTTTGGTTTTAGCGAACGTTTCGGTTTAAGAATGGAGTCACGGAACGGAATTAGTTCGTCATCAGAATTTCCACTATATTTTTAAAGATATCTTAAGGCCATGTTTGGGACCTTAATGCTAGCACAATAAAAACAGCTGTAAAAAATAATTTGTAACACATTTTATTTTATTGAATTCCTCTTAAAATGTGATTATTAATATAACGTAACTTAATTTCCACACGTGCTTTTACCTCTGTCAAATATTTGGTAGACGTAAAAACTGGCGTTTCCTCTTATTTGATAAAAAGAATTTGGAGGAGCATCAAGTACGGTTGCATCTCCCACAGCCTTCAATACCGTGCTCTTTGTGGACTGGTTAAGATAGCGTATCTGACAGAAGAGATCAAAATTATTTGCAGTAAGTGAGATTAAGCTTCCCATCCACAAATACAAAAATTAGTTGGAAGCACTGATAAAAAATTTTTTTGTTTTCCTCCTGATGATTGTTAACCCGCCCCCCCTCCTCCTTTTCATTTATCTTAATGACGTGAGTGGTGTTCGTGTGTCTTTCGTGGTTGTGTGTTTGTTTGGTTTGTCGTCGTTGGACTACTTCCGTTCTTTCCCCAGGTTCCCGACATCCTACACAGTTTAACTTCAGTGTATAGCTTAGTGTCGTGGTAAATTTTGATAAATGAAACTTTGACAACCGGGTAGCGTATCCTTTATCCATATTATCACTACAAGACAAGCGTATGATAACTTTTGCGTTTTATATGAGTGCAAACAAAAAGTTGCATTTGAATGTTATTGGATGAATAGAAGAGATTACTCAAGCTCTCTGGTTAATGTGCATAACTGCAATATTAATGTTTGCACAATTTTCAATTGAATTTATATTAAGGGCACACACTGCATTTTTTAAAATATAAAAATAACGTTTTAATTTAATACCGTCTACCTTCCTTATGTGATTGTTGTCAGTTATTGTGGTAATATTTCCACTGACTTTTTTATAACAGGAACAGTTTTTTTTCTTCTTACTATTATCATGCTGTGAAGTTGTAATGAGCCCCAGTCAGTTGGTTAAAGAATATTGCATTATATTTATGTTCATATTAGCGTTGTACTTTTTAGGGACAAATTCAATTTTATGTTATAACAGAGAAAAATTAAAAAGTTAATACCAGGGGCGTAGCGAGAGTGTTTGGCGCCCAGGGGGACGAGATTCGCGCCCAGGGACAAGATTCATTTTAAAGCGACCCCCCCCCCCCTTTTTTTTTTCTTTTTTTCAACGCTCAAACCAATTATTTTCATCAATACAATAATATCAAAGCACATTTTGACGCCCCTAACTAGCTGGCGCCCGGTGCCATCTGTTACCCCCTACACCCCCCTTCACTACGCCTCTGGTTCATATTTTATGATTCACTTTTTGTAATTCTTTTCGTCATCATTTATAAGTGTAACTTTGCTTGAGTTCATCTCAATACACAAGATTTTGGCTTCTCGTAAATTACATCACCCGCGCCATCAGTAACAAAATTAAATGTAAATAAAATCATTAAGAGTATACAATATATTACTTTTGTAGTTATAGCCAAACTGGATGTTTACCTCCACAAACGTCCAGTCATGTACAGCGACAAATTTGTAATAGTCTTTCGTGGGTGACGTTAGTGGTTGAAAAAAACCGATATATTCTTCTTCAATATATTCCAGTGGCAGAAGTTGATCCATGGAAAAATCATACACCGGAGTGCCTGATTTATTCTGAGACGGGAAAGAAATAAAATATCTTTTATTATTGAAAAACAGCTTGTAATAGATTTGAAAAATACTTTTAAAAGTTTAAACGAAGTAGGATTTTTATCCTCGTAAAACATTTTGCAGTTCTGGCAACATGCCATTAGATAAGAGACAAAGAAAGTGTAAAAAAAGCAAAGAAATCCTTCAGGTATGCATGGGATAAGAAGTTAAGTTATGAAATATTAGACACTACACTTGGCCATCGTTTATCTCCATGACACTATGATGTGGTTTTTAGCTAGAAGTGGCGGGACTACGAGGCCTGGGGTGAGTTGTTTATTAAAACGTCCCCCCACCCACCCCCCCCCAAAAAAAAGGATCCAAGCAGGGCCGGATTAAGCCATTTTAGTGCCCAAGGCACAAACCCACATGGCTGCCCCCTTCTGCCCGGGGCCCCTGATCTTTCACTGACCGTGACCGCTGGTATGTTCAATATTATGCAAAGAAAACAGTTTTTAACAAATATGTTTTTTAGTTTGTACTACTATCACTTATATAAAACCTACAATAAAGTATTTCTGTATTAAAATTAATAGTTAATAAATTGTACCAAACTTGAATGTGAATTTTTATTATAATGTATTTCTTCATTTTCATAGCACTTGTTCAATTTTCAGTTGTTTCTGGACTTAAATTTGTTTCAAAAATAATATTTCTTCAGGACTTGTGGTGCCCCCAAACGCTTGGTACCCAAGGCACGTGCCTTATTTGCGGTTAATCCAGCCCGATATCCAAGTGCTGATGAGCCCCAGAACACTTCCAATGGATGATATAAAGGACTGCAATGGACATCGAGTATGAAAATAATCGCTTTAAATTCATTTTTTAAAAATTCTAGTACATTTTACCTCATTATGAAGAGAAGAGTGGGATCGCCTTAAACTAACCCCCCCACACACAAACACACACACACACACGCGCACACAGTGCCTCACCCCCACATTTTCCAGAAATACAGCGACTGGTTGACTAGCATTGACATATGCTCCATCCAGATTGGCGCCGATGGAGACCGTCATGGCATCGTTCAGGTACTTGAGTGTTGCTCTGACTGAGTACAGTTTGCTTTTAAATAAAACCCACACATTTTTTAGGTTATTTTAGTAAATTATATAACATACATGAATTACTACAAAAGCTAGACAAGAATTTAAAAAAAAAAAAACCAGCTAAAATGAAATAAATGTTGATGATAACTATTTTTTTAAAACAATATTTTAAATTTTATTTACGCAAGTATGTACGCTATGACCTCACTTGACAGCGACGCCACCGATGCCGAAGGAAGAGTCGGGAGCGCCATGGTTGTTGTAAGTTATCATAACATCAGTTGTTCCCCCAGACATTGCTACAATGGCAACCGTAGTGTCTGCAACAAGTGGCAGGCCATTTTTTTTAAAAACCTCACCAGCGTAGCAGTGTAAAAAAAAAAAAAAAGTAAGCTATGACCTTAAAACTCAACAATAGGTGAAAGAAAAAGGATTAGCTATTGCAAATAACAATGTCCAAAAAGTTCAAAACGTAGTCAATGATTTCGGAACCTTAAGAAAACAAAAGACAGCCTGAATACCTTTTCGGTAAGGAATCCCCGAGTGTAGTATGTAGGACCGTCCCGCCTGTTTGCCGGCGAACATTTGGGCGGGGAAGATGAGGCACGAGCTGGCAAGGCTTAATGTCCTGTCCATTACATACAGGACAACGACCACCGGCATGCTGGACGTTACCTCGACGAACCGGGAGTAGACGTCTGAAGTTCGCACGTCAGATTATGTGGATATTTTCAAAGGAAGGTAATGGGCCCTGGTTTACATGCTATGGTTAGTTCAACTTATTTCAGAACATTATAGCTATGTTACCAAGTTTCAAAACAAAAGATTAGCATTGGTTAGCGACTGACTTGGCCAAAGAGAATAAAAAAAAAAAAAAACGCTAATTAATTTTACTGAAGTTTTTGAAAGGAAATTACCCAAACAATAAACAGGGAAAAATAAACTGATTTTTTTTGTCCGTGCTCATTACTTCCTGAAGAGGAATTAATAGACTAATTTGAATTGTTTGGAGAGTAAAAAGGTAGTGGGGATGGAAGACTGTGTTGAGACCAGCTTAGGGACAGTCTTAAGAAAATGAATTACGCTTAACAAACACCCCTTACAAAAAATTTTTTTTTTTTTTTTTTTGTTGTTGTTTTTTTGTGGTTTTTTTTGCGAATACTAGACAATGAAAAAAAATAATTTTTAAATCCATGTTAAGGAGCTGAACACTTTTCCTTTTCAAAAGCAATTTGACCTTTAGCCGGAATCAGCAGTTTGAGGTTAGTTATTTAACGTTTGTCTAAGTATTTTTAAAAGATTGTGTCCCATCTTTCTAAATTTAAGATATATAAAAATTATATCTACCTTCCTGTGTTCTGTGGGGCTGGTTTTCTATACGTAAATAAACGATGATGTGGAAATGTTGCCATTTTTTAAAAAAATGACAAGTAAAACTACAAGCATAAAGAGCCACCATAAGAACTAAGCCCTATCCACCAGACGGACCTGTGTCAGAGACGGTCAGTGACGAGTTGAGGTTAAACTGCACCGCTCTTTTGGGGGTCAAGGTCATGAGCTTCTCCTCTTCGACTCCCTTGTCGTAGCTGACCTTGAAGGTCAGGTACACCTCGACGTACTGGAAGCTGGCGGTTATTTGGAGGTGAGCCTCGGGCGAGCCGTTGCGAACCATCTTTGGTAAGACGGCGACATGACGCTGTGGGTCAACTACTACGACGGCTGTGGGGAGGGGGGTGTGGTAGTAAAAGTAAATTAGAAAACGTTCGATTTTTTAAACGAAACAAATAGTTTGTTTATGATTTTAAAAAAAAGTAATCAGTGATCTCAAATTAATTAAATCAAAATAAAATTGTTATTTCAGGATGATTTCTTTTTAAAAAAATGATAGAGTAGTTATTGCAACCACGACATTCCTAATATCAGCCTAACGTTAATTTTTGCTTAGCCAACCAGCTCTTATATTTTTTTTCAATCTATATTTCTTTATTCAAATTTATTTCCCATATTTATAATGGTTTTCCGAGACACTGTTAGCTGTGTTTATTCACTTTTTATGGCTTTCATATTTGAGCTAAATCAACCGGAGTTGAGAAATAAAAATGATGCATCTAACACATTTATTTGTGTAATATGGGTAGACAGAGAAAATTGTGTACCTAATTTCAGTTTCTTAGGACGCCAAATTTATATTTCGATTAATACATTTTTAAGACATAATATATAGCGTAGAGTGAAGACACCTTAGGATTTTTGCGTGTACCTTTTTAAATAAATTTCAAACATTTATTTTTTTAAAGTGTCATTTCACATTTGGTGTCAATTTCTTCACCACCTTTATAACACGATTTCTTCTTTTACCCGTTTGACATAAGAATCCGTGCTTCTCAGTCCCTGCCCTGTCCTGCCAAAGGACGCCGCCAGCAGTGTTGTTCCATAAGAGGTAGTCATCTAGGCCACTGGCGCCTGATGGGCTCAAGTAAGTGCTCACGACCTGCTCACCGCCGGTCACCCATGTGAAGTTTTCTCTTGTAATTGCATTGCTAGCACCAAGCCAAGCTTGATGAGAAAAACAAGCAAGACTTTGTCAGAAACAAAATGCGCTTCCGTTTTTTTGAGACTTGCTGAGAAACCTAGGCAGTCGAAATATTGTGCGTTTCCCGTAACAAAGGGTTCCGAAGGGAGGGAATGCCTCGGGACCTTCTTTGGGTTCATAAATAGGCCTCTAATTAATATAAATCAGTGTAGTCTGGTGAGGGTGCTCATTTTTTTAAATTATTTTGCCTCGTACAGAAGTTAGTCCAGGTAAATTACTGCTCCCCCACCATCACACGTTGACCACAAATTATCTGTATACTTCACATTGAGTTCGAGTAAAAACTTTTTTTAAAAATCCCATCGGAGAAATGAAAAATACCTTTTGTTTTACATTTTGTATCACTTATTCACTCACCCAGATGGCAGACTCTGTAAATGTTATTCTGATCGCCCATGTTGTTCAAAAGACGACAGTCTCTCAAAATGCCCCATTAGATGATTACCGTCGTAGGAAAATAAATATGACTCGTGTAGGTTTCCTTACTTTTTTTGACCAACAGTTCGAAACTTTTTTGTACATGGAAGGGCCTTTCAGTACTATCTACACTAACGTTAACATAAATAAAGAATAGGAAATTATCAATCAAAACAATTTACCAGCGTTTAGCGGTCCCAAATGCAGCTGCACCACACGTTGCATCTCCGCGGTCTTTGGTTCAGCCAGGTGAGAGTTGTTGTGTAGACAGTAAGACTTCAAAGAAACAACACGCATTAATTCAATGGCTTCGCGCCTCAGGGCTGACGAGTAGCGATGGGAATAAATCTTGAAAGTCTTTAAATAATCTATTTATATTTTATTTTATTTCATTTTATTTATGTGTGACAGTTTAAAGTGTTCTATTAAAAAGCACAGAATAATGCGGCTCGCATTGTTCTTCGTTAACGCAAATTCGACCATGCTAAAATACTTCTGAGGGTACTGCATTGGCTGCCGGTCCGCGCTCGCATAGAATACAAAATTGCAACTCGGTGCTACCGCTGCTTGCATGACCTGGCGCCGTCCTATCTCCAAGCGCTCATGACGCCTTATGTACCCACTAGATAACTCCGCTCATCCGATAGTGGCAAACTCTCGATACCGCGTGTTCGCCTTGAGACTTACGGAAGGTGCACCTTCGCATTTGCTGGCCCAACAATTTGGAACACCCTTCCTGTCGCTCCCCGAAACAGCTAGACACTGGAGTCATTCAAAACCGATTTGAAAACTCATCTATTTCGCAAACAGCTGCTGGGGTGCTGTTGTCTACCATCTTTTTCCAGCTCGTTATTATCTCCTAGATTTGACCTTGTACAGCGCTTCGAGCATTTGGGGATGAAGCGTGATATTTCAAATGAACATTATTATTATTTTTATTAATTAAGCATCTAATTAAAAAAAAAACACTTTAATTGTTCTTGAGATAAAATAAAGTAACGTGATTCTCAAATAATCTATTAAAGGGCTGCGAACAATTTAAATTGCATCAGTAAGTAAATGGTTTTGCGTGTGACGGCAGCGCCCAAAGATACCAAAATATAACAACAATAACTAGAGGTTAAGGTGCAAAAAACAAAAGAACGCCTCAGTCAAACATCAAAGGCAATTTAACGATGGTACTTGTTGGCAACTACCACAATAAAAATAAAATCCAGTGGTTCGAAAACGTTTTTTTTCAAACAGACTTTCTTTCATCGACGACTTTGAGCGTCCCCAGTAAATGTAATTTTAAAAAAAAATCGTTTTAAAGTTTAAAATCGTTTTTAAATAACGAAAAAAGTTTGTTCTGTAGAGTATAAAGGCACTCTATGTCGGCAAATGATTCAATTTAAATGTAGGGGAAGCTAAAAGGATGTTTAAATGTTATTATTTTTTTGAAAATATTTTCTACACAGCTTGTTTTTTTTTTTTTGTTGAGTAATACAGTAATTAGAAGAATTATAATAGTGGATATTGGTGTTGTTGTTTGTATGTGCATAAAATGACTAAAATCTATTATTTAATCCTTAAGGGATGGATAGTTCATTAGATATGATTATTGAAAAGTTTTCTTGCCATAAAATAAGCTAAGTGTGGGAAATGTTCCAATTTTTATTATTTTTTATTTATTTTTTTGCAGGTGGTGGGGGAGGGTGGAGGCCTAATCAACACTAATTCACAGTTTACTTTTTATCAGCTTTCGGCAGATGCCCAATAATATTCGATGTTTTAGTAAATAGAGTCACGCCTAGCTCAAAAGAAAATGCACCTTACTCCAAATACATAAATTGGCTGACAAAGGCACCTTACTCCAAATACATAAATTGGCTGACAAAGGCACCTTACTCCAAATACATAAATTGGCTGACAAAGGCACCTTACTCCAAATACATAAATTGGCTGACAAATGCACCTTACTCCAAATACATAAATTGGCTGACAAATGCACCTTCATCCCCTTTTTAATGGGTTCAACCACAACACCTTTCTCCACCATGTTGGTGATCTCATCATCTTAACCGGTGCCACTTACCCGAGCCTCCGGCCAGGTCATCTGTTGGCTGTAGTATTTAAAGCAGTAGCCGGACGCGTACACAGAGCCTGGGAGGATTACCTCACACGGGTTGGCAGCATCTGGGGTTTAAATGGGGGACGAATATACACCTTTTAACCGTAATTTAAAAAAAAATTCGGTTCATAATGTGAAGACGTTTGAAATTTTAAATTGATGAATTTAAAAATATATATTAAATTTATAATTTAAAAAAAAAAAAAAAAAAGAAAGAAACGAAATAGAAAATGAAGTTCACCCAAATGAAAAAAGGGGGGGGGGGATGCGAGAAAAACACAGTAACAAAAGGAAGTATTACAGTGTTGTTTATCTAATGCAAAATTCTGGGAAAGTGTCCGATAGCCAGAACGTTCAAATTTGGCTAAATAATTTAGAAATAGAGAAGAGATAATTTCAGAGATGACAGACAGCTGCGAGGCTTTGAACTAACGAGTGAATATGGAAATAAATGGTTAACTAACTTGTATACTAGTCTGTTGTTATTGTTTTGCGAAATCTTTAAGAATATATAATATCATGTTTTTATATAATCAAATGTTATTTTAAAAGAAACTCGCAATAAATTCCGCAAATTTTCAATTTTAGTGGATTGTTGTTAAATAGTTGGTTTTTTCTTAAAGGAGGACATATTCATACAGCCAATTTCGGAGTAACAGTTGTGCCTGTTTAAAAAAATGATTTCGTCAAATCCACGGGTAAGCGTCTGACCCTCTGTGCAGAACGCCACGTCTAGCTTTGCTTAATGTTGCCTTGCCGAGTTGAAAGGAGCACAACTGTTGGGGTGGATTAGATAAGCGTCATTTTCAAATCCTTTATATTAACTTCGCTTCTTTCCTCGTGTGTTCCTGTGTGGATAAATATGCGGAAGGCTAACTGACCCACGATCCGTCATGCTATCGCCCTGAAACCTGGCACATAGACTCGTTGTTGATGACAACACATTCTATCAACGTTCAGTTCCAATTCCGCAATATTTTTTTCAAGAGTGTGAGTGTGTGTGTGGGTGGGGGGGATGTTAATATTTGTTCAATGTGTGCGTGATTTGGTGTGGAGATTAATTGTGTAGCAGTTGTTATGTGATCTGTATTTGTGAAGTATTGGGTTATGCAGAAAAAAATGTATATTTGTAAGGGAAAATGAAGGAAATATGAAACCTGTTTGCGCGATATTTTAATGATAAATCTCGTACAATTACATAAATAAATGTAAAGGAAAATGCAAGTAAAGGATTTATAAGACAAAAGAATAGTTTAAGGGTTATTTTTAGTCATCTACAATTTCCTGTATGACTCGTTGAATGGCACTGCCCTTATAAAAAAATACAATAAAAAAGTACGAGTACGTGTTTCACCTGCTGGTGAAACGATTCCATTTGAACAAAACACAAAACAAGTGAACCCTTTTTTTCTTGTTCCACTCACCAAACTGGCAGATGAAAGGGAGAGCGTTGGCGCAATCCTCGTCACTCAGAGTCCCCACTCTCGAGTCGAACGCCACACAAAACTCGCTGAGACCGTCCTCGGGCTGTCCATCTTGCCACCAGTTGAGTCGCAAGACGGTCTGGTGATTGGTCCACACGAACGATCCCTCGACGGCGGTGTCGGTGGCCCCGACCCAATCTGTAAATGATTTAATTAGCACGACATGCCTTAACATTGTGATGGTCAATAACCTGTTGGACGTAAGGTCAAGGGGTATTTTTAATCTGAAGTGCTTAATTCATTCATATATATATTTATTCATCTCGCGCCTTCTGTCTAGATCAAGAACATTCGTGTCTTCGAAGCGCTTGTCCCATGAGTTGTCTGAAGTAGTTTCACTGCTCACAGGTCCGTAAGCATTCATGTTTTTCGTTTTTCTTTTTTAAGCTCACAAAATTGATACATCTTCTTGATAAATATTTCCTTATATCAACAATTGCCTTTTTTTATGTTGTAAATATAATCCCATTTTTAAAACAGTTTATTATAAATTTCCCGTGTCCTAGAGTCGGAGTTGTTTGATAATCTTTTAAAATATTCATTTAGAAACTTTACATAGTCCTGATCACAACATACACAAACGACACGTAGACTTAACGTAAAATAAATATCGAAATATTTTCATTTCTTTTCGCGTTAACGTTAACATGCGATACTGGGCTTGTTTCGGTTTACATAATACTTTTGTGACACTCCTTCTGATCCCTGCTTTGCCACACAGACGATACACTGGAATACATTTTGTTATACACGACAAAAACTTGTTGTACAAATTATTGAACAATAAAAGAATTAATGATTAAATATAACTTAAAGGGAAGTACGAGATGGTATTCTCATAGGTAGTTACAGTATCATTAGACTTCATAAATTAAGAACCACGGCATAGATAAGAACAACGTGTTGGAGTGTTGGACACAATGAATCCGTTCATCAACCTGAACTTAAGTCCTGTTTGGTTCATGAACCGGAATGAACAGCTAGTTTGTAACATTTATTTATATCAGCCATCTATTCTTATCCCACGAATGACACATATATATATATAAACATATATATATATATATATATATATAGATAACCGTAAGTAATATCTCTCCTTGGTAAAGATATTTTAGTGAGCTTATTTGGCCTAGAGATGAATTATGTACCTGTTGCTTTGTAGTTTGTGTGGATGCCTTTTCTTTTAACGAGTTGCTCCTATATGAACAAGTCGAAATGCTAAAGGTAAGTAGGGCAAACCGAGGGCTTATTACATATACCAGGACACCCTTGAAAGAAATGGTAAATAATGCACACCACGCCAGAACAAGGGCTACCGCCTGCCAGAGGTGACATTGCTGCCATTTTTTCACAGTGCGGATAGTGCATCTGAGAAGCACCATTTTACAAAGTAAATCCATCACGAGTAGTCCCTGTGACTCAATCTGCTACCGTTTTATTTTCCAAGTATTAGATTCAGGGTTAACCACAGATCTGAAGAAAACTTGTCAGGGAATAAGACAATCCTGAATTATTCACGGGTAATCCTAAAGTGAGGGAAACAAGGGAAAACTTTCTGCCCAGTCAGCAGTCATGCAACCGTCCTGATTTAGTGACCAGAGTATTTGAGTTGAAACTGAAATTGCTAATTGAAGACTTAGCCGAACACCAAAAATGTGGACGTGTTAGGGCAATTATGCTACATGTGATCGAGTGCCAAAGAATGTGTCGTACCACATTGTCACATATTGCTGTTCATGGCCCTGGAAGGCAAAGCTTGGGAGGATGAAAGAATTGACAAATTGTCTGAACAGAAGTCCCTGATACAGATGCCCTCCCGAGGCTACATAAAAATTGTAATGCGGTCCATTAAATCCAAAATGCGCCGTGTATGCGCAATATCAAAAGCACAAAAGAATTCACCAGAGTTTTCTGTGGAAAGACCAAGAGCATTGTCATTTATTGCCAAAAATATCATTGCCGAGATGATGGTAACTGTGTTGAACGTGGGGGAAACAAAGTGGATAACCGTTAGGTGGTGCCTTAAAATTGGTACCTTTCTCTGAAATACAACGTCCACTTAGAGAATTTTTTAGCTCATTTCAAAGCTTTGAATATTCTTCAAACACGTTTAGAAGTGGCATAACTGTGCAATTATTCAACTCGTTACTGTTCCCACAGAACACGAAACTACTTTAAAAGACGCTGCAACCCATAAAAAGCCAGTACAACACTAGGCAGTTGTTTATATTTATGTGTATCATGTGTGAGATGTCGGATGCAGCGCCATTATGCGACAGATGTAAGATGAGTGACTATAAGAGACGCTTTGGTAAAGAAAAAATTCTCTATTTGACACTAAAAGAAATTAATTGAACCTGTCCTTTGAACACATAGAAAGTCAATGGCAGATTTGTGTCCTAGAACTTCCCGACGGCAACTAGAAAGCTGCACCGTATTCCTCCTGATAATGGTCTTACTTTAGTGTGAATAAATTATCGCGCGTATTACATCGTTAGTGGTTGATTTAGCATCGAAAACTTTTTTAAAAAATTCATAACTACAATGAAAAGGGAAAAAAACAACATTCTAATGTTTAAATATGATGATTAAAAATTAACTATTATCTTGTCAGATTCAACAAAATGATCTAACGTTATTGAATGATAAATGTGTATACATCTGATCGCAATATTTACACTTAGATAACCAGTTGAAGAACTTATATATGAAACTTTTTTGTCGTTTTCGCCCCCTTCTCAAAAAATATAATAGCATATGTTCAAGTGCGGTGCACGATACATAAAACGTAATGTCAAAACACAAACCAATTAACGCATCACGAAACAAACCATTGCTTTTATATATGTTTAGGACTTTTGAAATTTTAGGCCACTAAAAATTTGAATTTTAAAGAAAAAAAAACTTGACAGTGCAGGCCTAGAATATAAGAGAAATCTCCATGGAGAAAATCAACTTCATAAGTCTTGTTATTCTTGAGATGTTGCGAGATCTTATTTATTTATTTATGAGGTTTATCTATGTCGATAAGATAAAATTATAAATACAATGAATGTTATTTAAATTCTTATTTAAATATAAATACATTTTCAAAATTTTCAATAGTGCTATATAGTGGGTTGAAATTGGAGTTTGTCTTCTACAATCATAGTTATTCTAAGTCTTCAACCTGTAAAACGTATTTCGTTTCGATTTTAAAAATAAAAAAAAATCACTTTTAAGATAAAGAAACTGGGACACTTGTGAATCGCAACATCATTCTGATGGACAGTGGCTAGCATTGTTAGCATCCAAATAATTACTTACAAAATTTGTCAGGGAATTTATTCATTATGGCAATTCTCTCCGCGCTATCTGTCGGCTCGGCCAATGTACCACCAGCGGTTTGGCAAAGCTCCTGAAACAAATAAAATGAAAACAACATTGATGCGTCCAAATGTAAATGAAGACATGGGCACGTCATGAAGTGAAATATACACGTGTATAAATGTAAATGAAGACATGGGCACGTCATGAAGGGAAATATACACGTGTATAAATGTAAATGAAGACATGGACACGTCATGAAGTGAAATATACACGTGTATAAATGTAAATGAAGACATGGGCACGTCATGAAGTGAAATATACACATGCATTAATGTAAATGAAGACATGGGCACGTCACGAAGTGAAATATACACATGCATTAATGTAAATGAAGACATGGGCACGTCATTAAGTGAAATATACAGGTGTATAAATGTAAATGCGTCCAGGACCTTAAATGAAATATTCTGTTACAAATCATTTGCTGCCCTCTTGGATACTACTTCTCAGCTAAGTGCTTTACATTTAAAAAAATAATTTTTTTGATATTTTTAAATTGTATTCGTTTTTTCTGTTTGTTCGCTGATGAAGGCTTCCTGCCGACACGTTCGTTGTTTTGTTTCGTTCCTTTTTTTCAGGTTTAACCTTACTGTGTTTTACTAATTTCTTAAAAGAGATTGGCGCTCAGCTCAATATTTTCAGTTAAAAAAGATACGACAGGATGCAAGGCCACCGTTACTGGCCATGACCCAAGTGTGAAATTATTTTTTTAAGTTTTACATTTTTTTGGGGGTTAAAAATGCTCACTGTAATTTTTAGGCAAGAAATCAAAATCAAGAAAACTAGAGGCGATTTCATGTAAGCAATCACTCAATATTTTCACATTGACCCACCTGTGCTTTGTCCCAGGTCTGGTCAAAGATGTTTAGCGTAATACACTTTTGATTGAAACTTAAGGAAGTCGTTACGTCACATGCGTTGGACAAAGCTAAATGATAAATATACGAATCACAGTATGACGCTGACTAAATTATATTCATTTAAAAAGTATTATAAATGTAAACAATCTTTTACTGAAGTTTTGAGGGGAGAAAAAAAACAGTGGTTTGGGATTCATACAACCAAGGTCCATCATGTGATTAGGCAGTTTATAAATAATGATATGCATTTTTACCAGTTCATACGTAGGATCTACAATTCGTTATAAGGGCTTGCAACTTATAATATTATACACTTACAAATTATAATAATGGTTCACATATTATTATAGGGAACTAAAACTCACAGTAAGAAACCGAAATCTTTAATACTGACCCTCAACCCGTAAGAGTTACCTGGACTTATACTAAGGACTTGAACAATAATATTGGTCAACAGTCTATAATCAGAGCCTGCATTTGATAAGAGAAATATTCAAAATCTGTTTTTATTTTGTATGTACTTGCCCCTTATAAAAGTCAGACGCTGTTAAAAGAATAACGTTCTTAATGTTTTTAATTTGTTGACTTGCTGCCTATCATGTAGGACTTCTCTGGTGTATCTCAACTCAAATCACACATTTTAAAATATAAAATACTATTAGGATATTCTGTTTTCCATGGTAACAAACTGAGTCGTAAAACCAGTACCACATAAAGATCGCCCGCACTGCTACCATCCGTCAAAATGGTTCAACTTTATTGCAACCTACAAAAATATTTTGCAGCTACTAATCTTATATCCTAAGAAAATAAAACAGTAAGACATCGAGCCGAAGCCCTTAAAACACTCTTCAACGTGTCCTCTTTTTTCTCCCAACCCGAAAACCTCATATTGGGGCCGCGAAGCGACACGTCAGGAGCACTCCGCCGCTGATACTGCCTCCTACCACCCCCATCCCCCGTCTTCCACTCTATTGACCATGCAAGTGGGGCATATTTGACCAAGGAGCAACACCAGCGATCGAGCTCTCTATGTTGCAGCCATTCTGTAGGTTCACCTGTTTCACACAGGGAGGGCATGCCATTCCCACAAGGCGCATCATTGAATCGGCCATTTGCGGCTAGTTGACAGAGGCAGTCTTCCCCTAACGAGGCATCGTTGGGCTCTAAGTTATTCCAGACGTTACGCTCAATGGCGACGTTTTGGTTCGTGGACCACACGAAGGTTCTGTTGTGAGAGACATCGGCGCCCCCGACCCATACTGAAACGAAAAGTAAAAGACGAGATTGTAGTTATTTCCAAATATGGGCACAAACTTGTTCAACATTGCAAGACTATAAAAATATCATTAAAATTATAGATGGTGTGCACCATAGTACACAACGAATGAAACTATTGATGAAAAGCGTTTTTAAAACAACTAATAATACAATTTCTGGTTTGACAATGGCTTAAAATCTATTACTAGTTGAATAGCTTTTAAATTGTTGTCAAACCAGAAATGTAATTATTGTTATGAACTGGACAGTTAGGGCGTGATTGTTTGTTTGTTTATAAAAGTTGTTGATCGTGAGATACTTATAGGTTGTTTCCTTTTGTTTTGAGGGCGAGTTGTGATTGGTCGGGCTTTGCAAGGTCAGCTCGTGAAGTTCATTTCCGTCAGTGTGTTTGCGTTATCGTGGAGCTGTGAAATGGGTGCAAGTGTTCGTTAGTCAAATGAGAAGTGAGTCGTCTTTTTATAAGGGTCAGAGAGGTGAAGATTTTTATGAAGAGGACCTTTTGTGAAATGCCGGTTGCTGTGATGGCTTCCTGTAGATAAAGAACTATATTCATTGAACGTTGTTGTTGCACTTGTGTGACCCAAGTGTGGCAGTGCTGTAGTGAAGTTAGACAACGGTGCCGGTGATAAGACAGACGATCATACGGAACGTCCTTTCTAGAAAAGTTTGTTAACAGTCATATCATTTTTATGTTGCGTGGAATACAAAATTTGCTATGAAGGGGCTCCTAGCTGGTCCAGTGTATATTTTGGAACATTCTTTATTAAGTCCCTCTTAGAAAGAATGCAAAAATGACAAAGTGAAGAAGGTTAACCACAGAAACCTACAGAGGAAAAATGTCCCAAAGGCAAACATAGGCTTAGATGGATAGAAGACGTGGCAACAAGATATAAAGGTTTTGGGAATCAAGGTATGGAAAATAAAAGCATCAGTTAGGTCTGTGTGGAAGAAAGCCCTACACACGATATATCTCCACAGGGAAGGATGGTAACAAGGCCCAGAGCCAGTTGCGAACTTAGCGGGTTGCTAAACGGGAGATCACCCGAGGCGTAACTTATATATATTTATACTTCAATAAACAATTTGTGTAAATGTGTTTGTGCGTGCGCTTTTGAGAGTTCATCAGAGGCGGCATATTTTTAACAGTAACAATAGCTTATTTGAATGATTTTACCCCATCTCGCATTTTTTCTCAATGTTCACAAGTGTAAAAAAATTTACAAATATTTTAGAAAAGATTCTAACTCTTCTGAAACCCGCCATCACTGCCGTAGGACATGATGTTCCTTCGTTCTTGTTCAGTAAAAAACTCCACAAGTTTGGCTCCTGGCATTGCCGCCGGGCAGAATTTCTGTTTGAAATAATCAAAATTACAAGAAATCATAATGAAATTTGCTAATCAGAGAATACATCTTAGGACATCTTATTGTTTTTTAATTTGTTTTATCTATTGTCTGACTAGGAAGTAAAATTGGGTTGCAGGCTGTCAGGGGGAAAAGAGCAAGTTATTGATGGCAGAATTTCTTTTAGAAGACATGATTGCTGATAAAACTATTTCAAATAATTTATTTCTATTACTAAACCTATTGAGAGCTGAGAATGTTCACCAAAGATAAGACAAATAAATTTTAGAGAAGAAAAACGCACAATAATTTACATAAGTGTCTTTTATTCTTGAAATTGTAAATTGCATTATTTTGGGAGACGAAGATGAAAGGCAAGCTGACCTCGTTGATAATTTTATTGGGAACGTAGGGGATCATAGGGGAACTTAGGGCTGTATTTATTAAATAGATAACTTTTTTCGAAAAATGAAACATTAAACTATTAGTAAGTTAAACATGTTGGAAAACTATGAATTAAAATCGATGTGTTGTTAGTCTTTGTAAAGAAAATATAATTACCATAGTGTATGCTGGAGATGTGAGTAAAAACGTGTAAATTAGCGATGTTCGGTTTACTGTCAGTGAAACGCCTACCTGGGCTTCCTGCCAAGAGCGCGAGATGTTGAATGTTTTTAAACATTTCCCGTTTCTGTAGGTTGCGCCCTTCCATGGCGCGCAGGGGTCGATCGGTGGCTCCTTGGGGGTGACCTCTAAACAGAAGAGTCATGTTGATTGCGCAATTGAAACAAAGGCAAGAAATAACCTAGGCCGCTACGATGCCATGAACGCCGCTACAAATATCGAACAAATGGTGAACTTGATCATTTTTCTCATTTTATTTTCAAGGCACGCAAAGCCTTAGTTGTTTGAAAGCTATCATTAATGGAGATGATGGTGTTTTTAGAAGGTTTTTTTCCCCCTCCACTTTTAATTGAATGAAGATACCAAGAAGTAAAGAGAAGAAAAAAAAAACCACACACATTATGCACATTAAAATTGAGCTACGAATTTCTGTCTTGCGTGGCAGACAGATGTCTCTGCGGTATTTTTTGTAAAAAAAAATGAATATAACCCAAATAAAAACTGTTTTAGTACAATCTATTTGCATCTATGAACTGATAAAAAGATTTCCACTTTTTTTCCTGCTGCTTAATTCCTTTCAGTTTGTGTCTGCCAACTGTTTTCGCGAATAGCTTCTATTTTAATCATTGGCTTAGCTAAGGTTAGCGTCGCCGGGGTCTGGTCAAATTTAAACTGCGCCTACCAAGAATTAAAAAAAACTGCGCAGTTATTCGAAATTCCAAACCTTCATAACAAAGAATAAAAGATCTACCCCGGTGCGGACCGTCCCCTCCGCTCCCCTTTGTATACCACCGAATTTAATAAATTTTTGGACCTTCTTCTTCTTCTATATATTAAGGGCCCACGATCAATTTATTGATCATTATGGCTCCTATGGATGTAGATGGGATTTGCAATGTTTCTGTGCCCGGTGTTGATGAGGATATTTCACTGGTTACAAGAGTAACTGTGTGAGGGTATCATGCACTGGGGGTTGGAAGGCCTGAGGCAATAGACGCAAATGAGTCGAGTGATGTCGCCTCAACTGTTTCTTTTGAAAGATTGTTCCAGTCCCTGATTGTCTTTGGTAGGAATGAGCAGTTCCTATACTGGCTTCTCGCTGGTATGAGCCGGAACTGCCTGTCATTAATAGTCATGGGCGTAGGCGTTTTGTATGTTAGATTTTGTACACCGCAAATAGTTGCACTGACTTTCTAACCCGGCCTTACTCCTGGTTTTGGTTTTAAAAAAACAATTAGAAATAAATATTTACAGACGAATTGAATTCAGTCAGAATAAAAAGGTTGTACCATGGAGTTAATCGGTTTCGTTCATGATTTCTTAAAGGTCTATTTCGTTAGTTCCAACTCTATCAAACATCGTCCCTGTCCTTTTTGTCCTCCGGTAGATTTTTTTTATTTAGCCCGACTTATCAACACACAGTTCAATATACCTATTTGGCAAAGTGGCCTCTCCAATGTCGCACAGCTCCGGTCAACAACTGTGAGCAGGTTGTCTCCTACATGCAGGCAGTGCTCGACAGCCCCGGGGCCGGGCGCACCGGTTGCCCACCAGGAATCGTTGGCCGGGAGACTCGCAAGCGACCGGGTGAACTTGAATGTCCCTGCGGCCGCGACGTATGCTGCGCCGAGCCAAACTGTCGAAACATCGTCAGATGGGTCAACTATAATTTACGTATCCTTCACATAACAGAAGCACACGGTCCGGCCATGTGATATATGCCAAAATACTAGACGTCATTTTCTTTGAAATATGACTTCATTGTGGTTTATAAATAAATCTTAAAGGTAAGTGAATCAAATTTAGTTTTCACCAAACAGTGCAATCTTTTTGTGTCGAGAAAATAATTTCATGTCTTAGGTTCAGGCTCACACGATCAAATTTTCCTTCAAGCATTTGATGCAATTCGTGTATAAAACCTTGTCACAGCTTTCAAATTACTATTTGTTTAAATTCCCCCCAAAAGATACCACGCACAAAATAGTGCTTTCATACAACAATTTGACGCCAAATTTGATCGTGTGAACTGACGATTATACAGGTGTCAAGATACACGTCTCGGATTTCACGCTTTTATTTCCACGTGCAATTATTCATTTTTTAAAATAGTTCATACATCCGTTTCATGTGTAAAGTAAAATGTCCTATATGACCTACATTAACTCTCTTACCTACTAATGTATTATCACATTACTCTTGCTGTCCTCTCTGATACTACATTGCAGCTAAGTGTTTATTTTTAAGATTAATTATGTTCGTTGTTTTGTTTCATCTTTTAAAAAAAACGTTTCCAATACTTCATTTCGCCTATTTCATGTCTTTCTTAGCATCATGTGTTATATTTCATGTTTTATATTTCATGTGTTATATATCATGTCTTATATCTCCTGTGTTATATATCCCATGTGTTTTACTCCATGTTTATAATTCATAAGTTATATTTCATATGTTATATTTCATGTGTTATATTTCATGTGTATTACTCATATGTAAGAGGATTTAAGCGTGTTTTTATCTTAAAGCAGTTAGATCATCAACATACTTCCGTCAATTTTCCAACCTCTGAATTGAGAAGAGTTCGTCTGCTTAAACGTCAGCTACAAATCATGTTTTAAACAAAATACTTAGGACAGCTTACAAGTACCATAAGCCTAACCCAATTTTTAAGTCACAGAACCAATCAGTTGACCTAATCCCATCAAATACTATGGTGCATCTTTGATCCAAAAACAAATGTGGGGATTTGATCTATTACATGGCATTAGACAACGTTCGAAAATTTTTCTATCTATGCACTGATCGATGTTTTTTGGCCAAAAACGCATTGAAAAAATCGCACAACTACAGACGACACAGCAACTTGATTGAAAACGTAATCTTACACGTTTGTTGAAGTGATAGTGCCAGATTTACGGTCGTGTTCCTCTCTTCCGGCGTCAATGGTTCTGCCAGCGTCCCTCCGTAAAGATTTGTTGAACAGAAATCCTGTCCGGAAATCAATATCAAAATGGTAATGGAACAGTTTGACAAAATAGATTTAACTTATATGATATGAAATGTTCCAAACTCTTGTTATTTGCACAATATGTCATATTTTTTTTAGTGTTGTATAAAAACTTAAAAGAAAAACACAGATTCCCACGTCGGTGGAGACAGACGAGCTACTCGGCTTACCTGCGCCTCACAGGTTCACACGTCGGTGGAGACAGACGAGCTACTCGGCTTACCTGCGCCTCACAGGTTCACACGTCGGTGGAGACAGACGAGCTACTCGGCTTACCTGCGCCTCACAGGTTCACACGTCGGTGGAGACAGACGAGCTACTCGGCTTACCTGCGCCTCACAGGTTCACACGTCGGTGGAGACAGACGAGCTACTCGGCTTACCTGCGCCTCAAACCAGGTCATCGCGATGTCGAAGAACTTCAGACACTTCCCGTTGACGTGCACGGAGCCGTCCAGGTCGGCGCAAGGAGCAGCCGTTGCAAGTGTCAATGACATGGCTCCTAAATACATAATATATTTATTTTAAGTATTGACCAGCTAGGTATCGTTTTTTAATGCGTATGTTTTTTTTAAAAACAAAAATGGCTTTAAAAAAATTGTTTTAATATACATGAACTTTCCCACATATCAATTTTGATTTCACTTTTGCGTTATCTATATTCTACCCCCCAACCCGAAAAAAAAAATTAGAAAAAAAGAATGTTCATCACATAAGTCCAAGCATAATGACTGCTAATAAATCTGGGTGATTAGCAGTGAGGTTCGTAGGCTCGTGAGTGTACGTCTGTGTGGAGTTCTCAGTGTTTTTTTTTTTGTTGTTTTTTTTTTGTCTTTGTTTGTCAAGATCAAAAGTAATCCTATTGTCCATATCAGAATTATCATCGGTCGGCTGTTTTGAAATCGTCAACTTTTTGTAAGGTAGCGGACACGTTTTTTGGTTTCCAAGACGGCGGACGTGAATATGTTCTGGTCGACGACCGCGATGTCCGCCAATTCCATTTAAACTTTGTTCCTCTGGAAACAACACACAAGATTAACCTCAAACAGAAATTGAACACATTCGATGATCCTTAATTCCAAAGAAAACTTTTTTTTGAAAAAAAACCTCCGAAACTATTTTTGAAAAAAGCTGAGTTTATAAAAACACTGACGAAGTCGAGTCACCAGCTTTGCAGCGCCCCGTGTTTATTCATTTGTTTGAGGTTGTCAAAGAAAAGTAAGTGTCTGAAATATTAGTAATTGAATCAAATCAGAAGGAAAAAAAAGTGATTGTTAACTATTCCAATGAAGTAATGGGTATACCCGAAATTTAATTGATTTGTTTTAAACTTAGTGGTTTCGGTCTAGTTGTGTTGGAAAAATTAAAAAGCAACATTTCAACCATTTCATTCATATTTTAATCATTTTCTTACAATTGTTTTCTGTAAAGCAAATTCCCAAATAGTTTGCGATTAGATTTGTTGCCTTAATAAAGTTTTTTTTTTTTGTAATGAATGTTTATAGTTTGTTGCATAAAAGCACTTACCAAATGCAACCACAAATTTTGTGATAAAGCATGCAGACTTCAGACCTGGCCCCATCGCTTCCAACCTACGCCACAAAAGTAATGACGCAGTGATCTCTAACTGACGTTAATTTCGCCGGTCGATGTGGGCAGCGTGTCATCTCGAGAAGTAGACTTGTTCACGATGGACAAGTGGCTTCATCCAAAAAGTATATTTCACGAAGAATGCTCCACGCCTGAAAAGATCTGGCCGTTATTGATTGATTGCTCCACCATGCGTATTCTCAAGGGTATTTTTCGTCTTGAAGCCCCGGCACTTTCTCACAGACAATACAGCTCGGCTACCTTAATAAGCAATTGTAACACAGTTTTTAAGAAATTTTTATCAATATTTCATTGTGAAAAAAAACAAGAGAGAATTATTTTTTTGTGCGCAGTCGTTACAAGGGATCCTGAGGGAATGCTGCTTCTTTGTTACTGCGGTTTTTGGGGTGGCCAAGGACTTCTGTTAGTGTGTTTTTTTGAAAGGTTACCGCTCCGTCGTTGTAATGTTCGATTTGTAATCATGCTACCAATGCCAATCGATACAACAAATAATTCTTCGAGTAAATTAAATATTACTGGTATAGCATCCAATATCCTCAAGACAGGCTTTACAAAATAATTTTTTTTTAATCTGTCGACACTAAAGGTAACTTTCATTAATTTCAAAACATAATTCAAGTGAAAAGAACCGGAAAATCTGCATCGGAACACTCGGGAATCTTCACTGACACACTAGGAACCTTCACTGCCACACTGGGAACCTTCACTGACACACTGGGAACTGTAATTAACACACTGACAGACTACATCGCGCACTGGGGAACCTTGATTAACACCGATGTCCAACTTCACCAACACATCGGTTGAAAATCGCGTATCTAGAAAATATAAAACGTGTTCGGCTTGTAGGGATGGTGTTAAAACCAGCTTTTAAAATAAGGATAGTGTTAAAATTAGCGTTTAAAATAGGGATAGTGTTAAAACCAGCGTTTAAAATAGGAAAAGTGTTAAAACCAACCTTTAAAAGAGGAATAGTGTTAAAAACAACATTTAAAATAGGGATAGTGTTAAAACCAACGTTTAAAATATGGATAGTGTTAAAACCAACGTTTAAAATTGGGGGAGTGTTAAAACCAACGTTTGAAACAGGGATAGTGTTAAAAATAACGAATAAAATATGGACAGTGTTAAGACCAGCGTTTAAAATAGGGATAGTGTTAAAACCAACGTTTAAAATAGGAATAGTGTTAAAACCAACGTTTAAAATAGGGATAGTGTTAAAACCAACGTTTAAAATAGGGATAGTGTTAAAACCAACGTTTAAAATAGGGATAGTGTCAAAACCAACGTTTAAAATAGGGATAGTGTTAAGACCAGCGTTTAAAATAGGGATAGTGTTAAAACAAACGTTTGAAACAGGGATAGTGTTAAAAATCAACGTTTAAAATAGGGATAGTGTTAAGACAGTGTTTAAAATACAACAAAAACTAACTTAAATCCAAATATTCGCACATGTATGTTTTTTGGCACAGATAATAAAATATATTCTTTCAGGACAAACAACTGTTTAAGCGTAAGTGAACCTTAGCTCTAACCTCTATTGAATATTGTTGACACAAACAAACCACTCGAAACAAATGACGGCGGTGATGCGTGGACTTCCCATCTGCTAAAGTTACTTGAACAAAACGTGCGTTCAAGTAATTCACTTTATAAGATTCCCAATTAGTGCTAACTTCTTGGATTTTTATTTCGCGCGCCTATAGTAAAAAGCTTGACAGATAAATACATCCACAGACCGCTATTATTTGTGATACCACTAATGTCGTGACGCCAATCTCGTTTTTAATTTTATTGGGAAGTGATTTTTTTTTTCCTTTAAAAACGCAGAGCTTAAAACTCAAGGTGGACTTACACTTTAGCTGATTTCGTTATTTTTCCTCGTGCTCTAGATATTCTCCAAAGGCGTTTCCCTTCCATTTTATCTGGGGCTGACAAAGGCGTTGGGTAAATGTCTAAACAGGGTTTTGCTGCAACCATTACACATTAGGAAATATCCATTAAGTAATTAAATGGACCGCTCTTAAAACCACCTCAGTTACAATGATTGTTTCTTCGTCGATATACTACACGAGTCACGGGCGTTTGCTGAGTCAATATCTGATGACCTTCACTATAAAAACAATATCACAAACTTCAGATAACGTCTATAATTTATTTTTTTTCAAATGGTGATCTCGAATCTAATATCCGCTGCATGAAACGTTGACGCCCATGAACAAACAGGGCGTTCATAAACCACTGTCCGATCCATCTGTTCAAATGCAATTCACGGATGGTCAACAAGGGACACAAGCGTTTTCTCTGACCCCGGTTCTAGCGTCGCCTCGAGCGAAACCACACGCAGATTAGAGAGAAATAATGATTGAAAAGCGTTCACATATCCACAGAGCGCCCCCCCCCCCGAAAAACAAAAAACCCCACCCCTATTGCGTTTGAAAGTCTCTGAATAATAAACTGTAGAATTCAATCAATATTTGAAAAAAATCAATTGATTCCAGAGATTGATTTCTGCGTCAACAAATGCGTCAAATTGTATAAGGACTAATAATGTTTTTCTGTTTTAAAAAAAAAAGAGTTAAAAATAGATTTTATGAAATTGAACACTATTTCAAAAACTGTTGATTCAAGCTGTTGAAAACTCTTTCAACAAAACACGACATGGCCACGATCGGAACATGTTTTTTTTTTTTAAAAATGGTTACTTTGAACATTTATTTTTTAAAAAGAAAATTTACATTAGTTGCTTTCATCTATTTGTTTTTAAAAATATTTTTGAAAAAAAAAAAGACTTTAAAAATAAATTAAAATCGAATGTAAAGGCAATAATAGTGCAGAAGTGTAGATGAGAACCATTTTTTGCCAAATGAAATTCAAATTTGTATTAATTTTTGAATACTTTTTTTTTAGCACAGCCTTTTTTTTTTTTTTTTTGCGTCAATTCCTTTTATGAAAAACGTAGATTATTTGTTACTTTTTAGTGCGTTTTAATTCGTTTACGATTGAATGTCTTCGTTTTAAAAGTTTTTTTTTTTTTAAAGTTCTTCTTTTTAGCATTAAAATTCTATTCTTTAAATTATCGAAAGCGTAAAAATATTTTCTTATTTAAGCATTGAATGCTTACAAAAAACCCAGTTAAAGAGACTAAACCCTTTACCTGGACATACAAGGAAAACAAATAAGATAATTTAGCTCACCCACCCG